>JAEQBH010005609.1:0-143729 GCA_016808115.1 Tetrastigma voinierianum | reverse complement strand
TTGTGTTCTCCCTTTTAATTGGTGATCACCAGTTAACTGGCTGTGATTGATGCCCGGTAATCTTTTGGTGCTCACTTAATGCTTATTACTAGATCATTGATGTTCATTAGTTATCATTGTTACCCATTGTAGCGTGGTCGAGAGACTTGTTTGAAGCGATTGAGGACATAATATTTAGTGAATACCATTTCAGAGATAATTATTATGAGTTAGGTTTATAGCTAAATGAAGATCGGTTTGGGAGATGACTATAGGTCATCCTCCCCAGCGAAAAATAACCCAGGACCTCTGTTGGCTTTGTAGAGACTCGAATCCGATGTGACACTTGAGGGGTTACATTTTACATTTTCTTATTTTAGTTCTTGGCTTTGTAAACAACCAACACCCACCTGTTTTTACAAAACCTGAAAATCCAAATTTAATTCACCATTTTATTCCTTTGTTGATCATTTGTGCAAGAAAACCGTCCACCAAGTTCGACCACAGAACCTGCATCTTTGGATAGCTTTGCTACGACGATAGGAAGAGTAGGATACAAATATTATTGATTCCGGCACCCCTACTGTGGCACAAATCAGAGTCATTGGTGGATCCTTGTTACTTGGACTTTGGTGAGGTCGATTCCTTTGCATTGCACCCCTACAACACAAATAGAGTTATGGAATAAGAGTGGGTTCGATCTTCTTTAGTTGGTTATTAGCCTAGGTGGAGCGGTAAGCTTGGTTGGGGGAGTGCGGTTTAGCCGGTTGTGTTTGAGAACTGATCAAATAAACACTTAGGTTTTGGTGGAAGTCTTTTGAAGGTTGATTCACCAAGAGAATCTTTGATACTCGATTACGTATGACATTCATTACTCTCGAGATAGTTATTGGGCAAGGGTTTGTTGATTCTCATTGAGGGTTGGCATTACTCATTCACACCCTTTTGAAATATATTTGTAAACTTAATTTTGATATTGTTTTTGCATGCTCTTTCTTTCTTTCTTTCATTGCTAAGGGACTGGCAATGTGTAGGTTAAGTGTGATTAGTGCTCAAAGTGCTATTTTGAACCTGATTTGTACGGGTTTAGCACTTTTTGTGTCACCAAAACCCTCAAAGCGTATTAACCTATTTGCACATTAAGGTCCTGCTATTCTCGATGCTTATTTGTGGCTATTTTTGTAGTTTTTGCACGAAGATAATCGGGGCCAAAATTATCGAGTCAATTCAAACACGAAGAACCAGAGTTGAATTCATCGTTGTAGATCGGATCTCGAGGAAGGAAAGAAGGCGAAAGTGAAAAAAAATAAGAGGCACTTCGAGGAATTTTGCGGGGGTTCGCGAAGAATTTTGCAACCTCATGAGTACTACAGGATTGCGAATTTTGCATCCGCTAAAAGCTTTTCTGCTACCATTCATGTCTCTACTTATTATTCACCACTCACGGCTTTTGTTTTTTATACTTTTGTCACTTTTTGGTTTGCTTCCCCAATTACCCTTATGTAATAGTGATAGTTCATACCTAATTTGGTAATTTTCTTGTCTTGGTAGCTATATAAGCCATTTGCATACAACGTAAGGAGACTTTTGGCGATGATAATAAAGTCTAAGGCGGGGAGTTTTCCCGCGGCTTTCCTTTTCTCCCATTTTCTCTCCTTTTCTTTTACTTTCTTGACTACCAAACACCCCTTGAGGATGACAACTCAAGGGATGGTTGGTTAAACCCCCTCCATCCTTGAAGAGGAGGGCTACTGGGCAACGGTTTTGAGGTAAAATTTTGGTTCCCATGTTTTCAACGCCAACGATTCTATTCGCGCTATATTTCCTATCTTTCAATACGGGTTTAAGGCCTCTTGAGATGCCCTGATTGACCAGTATTTGTAATATTTTGGGTTCGGTGGATGCTTGTGAGATCCACTGAATCCGGATTGATTATCTTCTATGAGTCCTTTGTAGGGTAGTCGGGGACATCTTTCAACGTGCAGGAGCATTTATGCTCAATAAATGCACATTGTTTCAAAGGAAAATTGTTAGGGTTCAGATTTAAAAGCGAATGAAGATCCGGTTCGGGGAAATGACTATAGGTCATCCTCCCCAACTCGAGAAGGACGGGAACCTCCGAATTTACCTTATGATTATAAACCCAGTAGCCCAATGCTTAGGACAAATGTTGGTTCATTGGACTTTCTTTCAATGCGAGCGATCCACTCATTGTTTAGAGCACTAAGATCGACCAGTATATTGTTTTGACCTCTGACGACTGGGAAGAAAGGCCATGCTGGAGCCTGGACCTGGACTGATGGGTAACAAGCTACAACAGTAGAAGAGTATAGGTTATAAATTTTGTTGGTTTGAAGCTGCTTTTCAGCTAAGCGTTTGCGTGCGAATCATGGTTTCTCAGTTGAAACCAGGATAAAAGAATGCATTTAGCGCATGAAGTGGGAATAGTGGAAGGAAATGGGCAGAAGAGTACCACTAAAAAGGGACTTGCTCATGAGGGTCTCTATCAGGTGGACGCTCCTCAAAGGTCCCATCTGCATCTATAACAAGCTCACCCCCATCCGCTACATGAGTCGGATCATCAGTGTACTTAGGATCCATGGGGCATGGAACTTTGCATGATCACTTTCGATAGCTGATGTGGTAAAGCCAACCGATAAGAAACTATGCCTACCCTCTCGAGTACCTTGAAGGGCCCGATATACCTTGGCGACAGCTTTCCCCGCTTACAAAATTAACCACTCCTCTTTTAGGCATCACCTTCAAGAACATATGATCCCCTACCTCAAATTCTAGATGTCGCCGCCATCTGTTGACGTAGTTTTTATGTCGGCTCTGGGCCGTGAGAAGACGCTTTTGTATCAAATCCACCTTCTCCGAGGTGTTCTTTACCAAATCCGGACCTATGGAGGATATCTTTCCCATCTCCATCTAATAAACTAGAGAGCGACATAGCCTCACATATAGTGCCTCATAGGGTACCATTTGTATGCTCACCTGATAATTGTTTTTATAGGCGAATTCTACCAAGGGTAAATGCTCTTCCTAGCCACCCTTAAGATCTAGGACACATGCCTATAGCATGTCTTCTAACATCTAGGTGGTCCTGCTCAAATTGACAAATCCGTCAGGGGATGAAAAGTAATTACTCGACATCAACTATCCCCGTGGCTTCTTTGGAAGCTCTCCCAAAAACAAGTTGTAAACCTGGGATCCTAGTATGATACTATAGAGACTGGTACTCCATGTAACGGGACAATCTCTTGTATGTATAACCTAAAAATTCCTCCAGAGTGAAGGTCATCCGCACAGCCAAAAAATGTCTCGACTTTATGAGTCGGTCCACGATTACCCACACCGCGTCATG
Source organism: Tetrastigma voinierianum (assembly GCA_016808115.1). NCBI lineage: Eukaryota > Viridiplantae > Streptophyta > Magnoliopsida > Vitales > Vitaceae > Tetrastigma > Tetrastigma voinierianum. The sequence goes on along the minus strand of JAEQBH010005609.1, from coordinate 140,383 downwards.
CCCTTGCGATGTCCATGGCAAGTGAGTCACAAAATCCATCGTGACGTGCTCCCACTTCCACTTAGCTACCTCCAATGGCTGGAGTAACCCCGTCGACCTCTAGTGTTCAACTTTTATCTGTTGACACGTGAGGCACCGACGAACAAAATCCCTAACTTGCTTCTTCATTCCACTCCAGTAATATTGGCGATGAAGATCATGGTACATCTTCATGCCACCTAAATGTACAAAAAAACAAGAGCAGTGGAACTCCTTGAGGATCTCCTCTCTCAAATATGTCGATTGAGAGACTCTGACTCTTCCACATACCAGACTACCATCGGTGTGAATGGCCCGGACCGTCTTTGTACTCAGTATGCACAGTCACGTGCTGATATCTTTGTGCCTTATCCCTAAGACTCAATCACCTTGCTTAGTAGGGAAGGCGTAGCCACTAAACTCCCTCAAAAATACCCCAGGCACGATCGATTATCTTGCAAAACTGACGTCTCTGACCTCGAGCATACGCCTTACTCATGGGAAGAATTTATACCGGCCAATCTCCCCATGACTTCCCGGTTGGTAGTGCCAACCACAGTGGCTGGGTTGGTAATGCAAGCGAAGTCATAGTCCTTTCCGAAATACTCCATCCACTTGCTCTTGCCTCATATTGAGTCCCGAACAAAGATCATATTTCGAATTTTATAGTATATAAACACCTCGAACTTCTCACCATCTGGTGGTAGGCGCCTATATCTTGAGCCAGACAATGGTCGCAATTCCATATCATGCGTAGGGTAATTTTGCTCATGATTTTTAATTACGGAGAACCATAAGCCATAACCCTTCCGGACTGCATCAAAACAAATCCCATCCGCAGTACACTATATGTCTGTCCCCCTAGGACTATTAGAATAGGGTGATGACCTCCTTTTCAATTCTAGAATGCCTTCTCTGCCAACGTCATTTCCTCCGTGGCCGACCTCTTCCGGGGTCAATTTTATCATAAATGACTTTCAAGTGAAATTCTCGTCTTCGATGAGTGCCTAAAACACTCATGCCATACCGCGTCTATCTTCACGATTTCAGCTTAATTTTCTGATTATAAATACGCATTTCTGCTTGATATTTGATTCTTGAATTTTGTGTGAAACGATGGAGTGGAACGAGGGCAGTTTTTGAGATTATTTTGGAGTAGGCGTGAAGTTGGCGAGGAGCGTCGCGGCGTCCCGGCGTCACGCGATGTCGGTCAACAAGAAGAAGTCAACAAGTGGCGATATCGTGGCGTGTTTGATTCTTTCTTATCATTTAAAGCAAAGGACGGTGGGGGATCGAGGAAATCGTGTGAGCAGACGCGAGCCTGAGCGACTGATCGAAGCGGAGAGACCTGCTTTTGTATTTTCTTCTTTTCTTATAAAATGGCGTGTTTTATAGATTGACTCGTGTGTGATTACATCGATGTATTACAGATTTATATCTAGGGTTTTGTTGAACCACATCCGCGATTCATGGATTAAAGACTTGGGTTTAGTATTATTCGATTATTTATGACATTAGTATCTACTATCTATGGTCTTTCATACATGTGATGTCGCGACATTGGCATGATTTTGCTAATTATCTGAGATCGAGAGATGAGGGCGCCCGGGGATGCAAATAGACGACCACCGGTCGGTCGATCAAATAGAGATATCCGGGTCGGGGTGTCGATTAAGGTTAGCACATTTAAGCGTTTCGGAGTATTGGGTTGGGGTAGAGATACACCCAACCCTATTGGCGAGATAGGCGGATACACCTCGAGAGAGGGTATGCCGTAAACGCGATCACCCAGTCATTAATAAATATGAATGGATTGAATAGTAATTTCTTGAGGTAGTAATCCATCAAAAGTGGCAGGGAGAGACATAACCCTAGTCTCCACAATACAGTAAATTACTAAGATAAATTAGTTTAATTTAATCTCACACATTAGTTGGTTGTCATTAAAGATTTACATCCGAGATAATATTCAAAAGCTAAAGTTAATGTCTAACACCGCTTCTCCCCGTGGATGAGCATCTAAAATTGCCAGTACACCTTTGTATTATAAGCAATGTGCATACGAACATAGGCGTACGCATTTTACATCTTCGACCTATGGAACCTCTGTAATACCCTACTAATCCTGGCAATGTGTGCTCAAAGGCCGACGGTCTCGATATAAAGCACCTCGACCTTCTAGAGTCCACTAAGACACACAAAGCATTACCACATGACCAAAGAATTTCACCTTACGTAGCCAAAATTCCGCGTTTTACGAATTTGGCATGCAATATGGTCTTAACACCTAAGGTGCAATCACTCCGTGTTATCAATATGCATATCTAACACAGGTAGATAGGATGTCGCGTCGGCGAACCATAACAAATCCATCTAAATAGGGTTGGAAAACCTATGCATGAGATCCATGAATGCTGTTGGAGAATTCGTCAACCCGAATGGCATCACTATGAACTTGAAATGCCCATATTGCATTCTAAACGCCGTCCTAGGGATGTCTACTTCCTTAACTCTTAGCGTGATAATGAATTAGGAGATCTATCTTCAGTAGACCATTCCCTCTGTGATCAAATAAATCATCAATCGTATTAAGGGTAACTATTCTTGATGGTAACCTATTCAGCCACTTACGATAATCTATGCAAGCGAAAGGGTCCTTATCCTTCTTCTTGGAAAAGCAGAGACGAAAGCACCCAGGTGAAAGAGCTCTCATTATAATAAAACCCCTGTCCAACAATTCTTGCAATTGGACCTTAAGTTCCTGCAACTCAACACGCTCCATTCTATACACAAAATCATAGAAAATAGGCGTAACACCCGAGGAAATATACCTAGCGGTTTTGGACATGTTTTAGGGTATAATAAAAATAAAAGTATATTTATCAGGAATAAAATAAGCAATAACTTGGAATTAATACAACAGTGGGGTAAATTACTAAATTACCAATTCATGACCCAAGGGTCATAATATAATAAGTTCATATGTTAAAGTAGGATTTTGATAATTCTGAATAGAGAATAAAAGCGAAAGGAGGGCCAAAAAGAGTAATAAAAAAAAAAGATATTAAGAATAAAATAAAAGGAAGAAAATTGTAGAGAAACAAGAGTGGCTTGAAGGAAGAGGGAGGAAGATTTCCTCCTTGGAAAGTGAAATAAGGGATAAGATCAAATAAGGAAGACCAAAAAAATATCTCATTTTGGTCTTAGAGAAAGAAGAGCAAAAACGGAAGAAGAAGAAGGAAAAGAAAGAAGAAAAAAGGAAAAGGAAAGAGAGAAGATCCATGGGTATGGAACTATGAATATTTGTATGAATACACATGTCTTAGGTTTGAAACTCCCAATCTCATTTCATACCAGGATTAAACGTTGAGAAGAGCTCTAAGGATCCTAGATATGTGCTTTAGGGAAGGAGTCTAGTTGCGAGGTTGAACGAGAAAATTCCCTATTTTTGATCATGTACGATAACCGGACCTTAGAGCAGAGTTTTTAGTCAAAGTAAAGGGAATCTGGAAGTAAGTCCTTCCTGATAAATTGTAGCCACATCAATTAACTTGATTTTAGGCTTTTGAATTTCTCGATTAGGACCTGCAGCCAGGCTAAGTTATAGTCCTTTTCTTGAGATCAGCCCGGTAAATCTGGTGAAGGTCGGTTATGCAGAAATTCGGGTCAACTAGCCGGACCTTAGAATGGGTTTTTGGGTCGGAAATAAAGAGAATTTGGCAGTAAGTCCTTCTGTGAAATTGTAGCCACATCAATGAACTTGATGTTAGGCTTTTGAATTTCTTAATTCGGACTCCGGTAGACCAAGTTATGGTGCTTACTCTGAGCGATCAAATGGGTGCGAGAGTCGACCATAGAGGTCGTCTGTGAGGTCGTCGGAATCTTTCATGGTCGTCGAGATCTGTAGAGGTCGATCTGTAGGGTCATCGAGGTCCTGTAAGAGTCGTCAGGTCACGTAGAGGTCGTCAGATCCCTGTAGAAGTCATCGGATCTGTAGGAATCATCCCGGAGTCTGAGAAGAAACTCAGCTCGTTAGGAGTTGACTACGCATGACCTCGACTTAGGAAGGCCATATCTCCTTAGTTTGAACTCCGATTTAGATTGTTCTTGGACTCTATGGAAAGCCCATTGAGTCAGAATCCATCCATATGCCTGAGGATGATATTAAGATGTCAGACTGAGGGTGTTGGGCTGGGCTCGTCACTTCAGGTGCAGCTCGTCGATCCGAATCGGCCTCGTCGAGGCGAAATTTGCGCATGACCTCCCAACGAGTCATATCTCTTCGTTTGAACTCGATTTGGGTGTTCTTGGACTCTATGGAAGCCCATTGAGTCAATAATCCATCCATATTCCTGAAGAGGATATTAGATGTCAGACCAAGGTGTTAGACTGAGCTCGTCGCCAGTGCTCTTGATCGGTCGACTCGTCGATGTTGCATGACCTCTCCCAACCGGAGGTCATATCTCTTCCCGTTTGAACTCCAATTGGTGCTCTTGGACTCTATCGAGCCCATTGAGTCAAAGAATACATTCATATACCTGAGGAAGATATTAGATGTCAGAATGAGGTGTTAGGCTGAGCTCGTCACTTCAATGCGGGTCGTCAGGTCGGTCGACTCGTCAAGGCGGCGGCGTGACCTCCAGCCGGAGGTCATATCTCCTTCGTTTGAACTCCGATTTGGGTGTTCTTGGAGTCTATCGGCCATTAGTCAAGAATCCATCCATATGCTACCAAGAAGGATATTAGATGTCAGAACAAAGTGTTAGACTGAGCTCGTCTGCTTCAGTGCAGCTCGTCGGTTCCAGTCGGCTCGTCGAGTTTAACTTCACATTATGACCTCCAACCCGGAGTCATAACTCCCGCCGAATCGAACTCCGATTCGAGTGTTCTTGGACTCTATGGAAAACCCATTGAGTCAAGAATACATTGATATGCCCAAGGAATTATAGAAGATGTTTGACCGGAGTGATGAACCAGAGTTACCGAGGTCGACTCGGCTCGTGGAGTTCGGTCGGCTAAATGCAGGTTGACTATGCATGACCTCCCGACCCCGAAGGTCATATCTCGCCCGTCGAACTCCGGTCGGGTGTTCTTAGACTCTATGGAAATCCCATTGGAGTCAAGAATACAGCCATACATAATATGATAAAGTGGAACTCATATTAGGTCCAGAAATAAGGAAAAATAGTAAGCCGAGATATGAGCAAGAACTAATAACACTTAAGTAGATTTGATATGTAAAAGGAATATAGAAAGAAAAGAATAAATTGATAAGTTCAGAACGTATAATTGTGTGGCTGCACAAGACCGGATATTGAATGACAAGACATATATGATCGATTAGTACACTCCTGCTGATGTTTCTACACTTCTATTAAGTGGGCGAGGCACGTCTCTCTCAGCTGCATCTTAAATCTTTGCACCTTAGATTATATATTGTCGCAAAGTCTCATTCATTCCTTATCTCAGGTCCAAGCAATGAATATTTATATGTGTGTATCTGAATAGAAAGGATAAAAAAGGTAATAGTTTGGACGCAGAAGGGTACCTAAGGGTATTTAAGAAGAGTCTACAGGTGCAGCTCTATGGGAGATAGAGCAGTTTGATAAAACCACCAGTAAAACGTCTGAGTATGAAATGTATGGAGTATGGCATGTCATAAGATATGATAGTATAATAAAGTACATGAAGATATAAGTTAATAAGATATAAGATGTTAACGAGGAATGGGCAGAGTACCTGAATGATAAGCATATATGAATATAGAATGAGTAAATACATGCATGATAAAAATATAGGAATATATATGTATTATAAGAAATATATTAGCCATAATATGAAGCTACGGATATGAACGAATATAGATTTAAGAAATGATGGCATAAATTGCATAATGTGATTTAAGCGAAACTAAGGAATGGGTTTGTTCTACTTACTCCTATTCCTCGTTTCAGGATTTTTGCATGTTTGTTCTAAGACACCTGCCGTTGATTTAATTGAGTTTGAAAGTGATTGTGAAATGTTTGCATAAAAATTGCATGATTGAAAATAAGCTTGTTTTATACAAGCGTACATATTGTACTATATTTTGCTATAAAGGATTTGAGCATCCCTTAATAGAATGTTAGCAGTTTATTTCGCGTAAGGATAGATTGGTAAGCCAATAGGGTCAAATAGCGATTACTACGAACATTGATGTGTCACTCCGTCAATGACCAGCGGGTTCGATATCGATAGTGTTCACTATTTGATTGTTTATAACCCGATCGGCAGCCCGGCCCGGGACGTGCGTGTTATAAAACCGTTGATCTTGACCTTTTTGCCGACCCGGCGGGGCCGTCTCTTGGGGTGACTACGATATCACCGTATGCTCCGAAGACATAGGTTAAATTCGTTAAGGGCATCGCCCAGATTGATCTTGCTGGCCCAAGTTAAATTCGCGAGCTGACTGGTGTGAGCATAATTGAATTGATTTGAGATCGTGAAATATTGAAAATGAAAGTGTATTTTGGGATGATCGATGAACCATGACTAATTGTATATAAAACAAGTATATGTATCGTATTTATATTAATCATATAATGATTTAGAAAGGTTTGAATTGTTAAGTACATAATAGGATCACGATGCTGTAAAAAGCGAGTACATGAAAATAGAGCACCAACAAATGGTATATAGTATATAACCATGAAAAGAAATATATGTATAAGAATATGACATGCACATAATAGGATATGTAATATGGACACATGATAGAAATGCATATGTGCTAAGAACGATAGAGATAAGTAAAAGATGACAAAGCACTAGAATACAGTAAAAGTATAGATAGGAGATATGTCAAAGACAGAGAACATGTGACATGTGATGCAGTAATGTAAGATGATAAGTAACATAAAGTTATATGCATATGCTTGTAAGCTTGTGGTAATCACCATAAGAGTGGTTATCCGTGTATGTTCCAGCTAAGCGTAAAGCAACACGGGTGTTCAATCAGTGTAAGTCTGAAGCGAAGGAGCAGAAGTGAGGCGGGACATCCACATCGATGGCGAGCGAGTTGAAGATAGGTGCTCACCCGCCTTCCCGCTCCCTTGATCTTTTGATGTTTCTGGCATCTGCATGTATAAGTAAGTGGGACTTCGGTACCATATATAGATGTTGGGGACACCACTCGTGTCGTTCTTGCCCCATAACAAAATGATTTTTGTTATTCTGAGAAATTGTTTGTATAACCCGCAGTCTGAGGTTGGCTACGAGAAAAAGCAGGTTAATGAGTCCCAACAGTATATAGTGTCGCACCCCGGACTCGGTTCGGATCCGCCAATCGGGTCGGATCGGGAAAGGGGGCGTCACATAAGCTATGTACCAAGACATAACTTGATAACGAAGTTTACATCCTTGTGTGTAGGTAATCTCGGCAGTTTCTCTAGAAAAACATCCTCATACTCACAAACTACCCCGAAGTAGACCCAACTCCTATCTCACCTCATCCTCCAGGGTGAGGCTTACTAACCCGACCTTGCAATTGTCCATGCCATCGAGAATCGTGCGGTCTGGGAGTAAACCATCCCATGTATCCCCACGAAAGATCGCGACTGCACAGCATATGGTGGTAACCTGGTATGATCCGCGATCAATGATGACCCGATGTGTCGGCCCGGTCCATCAGGGGATGACATCGAGCTCAGAATATGTCCATGGCCACAAGATTACGGTGAGTAGAATCCCGCAATAACTATAACTCATGGTTGACGGGCTAAAGGTAAAGTGTGTAAAGTTAGTAAAAATGCCGAGACCCGTGCGCGCAGTATCTGTCGAGTTCACCTGATGTATTGGCTGATCAAGTGTCGTTCTCACGAAGGCGTGCACTTCAGAAATCTGATTTATTGACCTGAACCAAAAATATTTTGATCCAATCCATAACATTCTCATCATTCTGTTCAAAGCCCTAATAATAAAATTTCGATCTAAGGTAATGATGATAAAACCTAGGGTTTTGCCTTCACCTACCACACCTGATGGATTTTAAACTAGATAGCGCATTTATTTAATATACCACCGTTTTGTATTCTTGAGTTGATAGTGTCTCTGAATATTCTCTCTTAGGACCATAACTACCTATCTATAAATGAGTGTGTGTTATATGCAGCCCGACCCCTTGACTTTGAGATGCATGAATGTGCAAACCACTGAGGCTAAACACAGGCAGCAGGATATCTCTCTTCCTTGATTGACCAGAAATATTTACTTTACCCGTGTCTGGTCATCTTCTCTGTGTCGGACTCTAATATTACCATGCCTGATTGGCCAAATAATGACATGTGATTAATAAAACAACCATAGAAATTCATATTGATATTAAAAAAAACCATAATTAAAGTATTAATCCATAACAGTACGGTTAGGGTTGGCAAAACCCTAGAGAGAAAAGTTAGTTCATAGTAATTTTCATTTGGTAGAAAAATTTGTACTCGCTGGTAAGCATCACGAGAAGAAGTCGTCTTGCGATCTCTCGAATCTATCTCGATAAAGCTCTCTCTATAGTATCTCCTTGTCTCGGTCTGTCTCGATCCCCTTTTGCCTCGAATTTACTTCCCTTTTGCCTCGAATCTAGAGCTCGTGTGCCTTTATGAAATCAGAGCTTTTAATGCTCCATTTTAATGAGGAGACCTCGCCTGCCCGCGGCGAAGGAGCTTCACCACAGCGTACGAGGCGATCACAATGCGGCATTCGGGTTACGCTACGGCGTAGGCTCCTTATTTCTTCAACGTAACCTATCTTGTAATGTGGAATCTCCCTCATTGCTTTGTCTGCGCCATCTTTCACACTTCTTTGTTACTTTCTCTGCTGGTTCTTTCCTTTTATGTCGTTAGCTTCCTTTTTTTATTCCAATATATGGTCTATGGTATTATAGTATAGAGTTAAGCGCAATATTAGTGAATACGAATGTGAATAACGCAAGTTGAGCTATAAAAACACATAGAAATTTTACTAGAATGCATGCATGATTCCCGATCAACATCCCCAAACTTAGCTTCTTGCTTGTCCCGTACAAAAACCGGGGCTAACCAGGGCATGCGAGATAAACTATATTCTGAACAGTGGCCGATATGGGTCTACATCCACAGTACCCGAGTAGAGAGGGTCAACATGAACCAGTTCAAAAGATCCAGGGACTACCTAGGTTGTTCAATTTTCAGAATACACTGCTTTGGGTCGATCTCGGTTTGACAAAGCGAGTGAAACCTTTTTAGTGCTCAATAACCTTTCCCAGGGAGTCTAAGTGCGGTTAAAGTGTGATCTCCAATGTATAGTTCGAGCTTCAATACCCCCAAACTTGAATCTAACTCACCTATTTGGAATAGCTTAACATAGAAGGATGAGAACACACCAATTTATTCACTTGACAACTCTAAGGGGTGCTCTAAAACCGAGCTTGGAAGAATCTTGCCCCAGTACCCAGGAGGTTTAGGTGAGGTTCTGTAGGGGATCCATTGGTAACTCTCTGCACGGTTGGTTAGAGGCACCAATCATTCGAGTTCTAGAACTTCACCGAACACTCGACCAAACCCACCTCGAGGTCTAAACCGTGGAGATAAATCGTCCTCTGTCCCATGTAGTGGTGGTGAAGTTAATGGCTCCACGATTAGCTCGGGGCATTAGGCTTTGAAAAGCCCTCCAAGCGTATGGGATTCGATTGGATGATCCACTTATTCCAAACCATACCATGTCCTTTTATATTTTATTTTATTTTTATTTTATTTTTTATTTTTTATTTTTTTATTATTTTTTTCAAATATATTTTTGAGCTCAAAAACTGATCCTCTTTCTAAGGTGCTTGTCGTAGGTGTTTAACTTCCGAAGGTTTGTAGAACTCTTGCATGGTAGTCACGGGTTAAGCATAAGTCCGTGTGTGTGTATTGCGATAGCCTATAAATTGATTTTCTTGAGATCTAAAAGGGCGATCAGACATGGTTATTCTCGACTTTATACAACACAGTCCCAATTGTCAAACAACCTTGGAGTTTCCTATTTCATTGAAACACAGGCTTTCTGCGATTACTATGGCTCCCCTTTTTGTAATCATGGTCAACTAGAGCTGAGAACAATTACAACCAATTCTGGAAATCACCATATCATAATATTGCCAAATGCAATATATTTGGTACATGCAAAGGGACGGACAAAGGCTCGGTCTTCGCATACCAACACTAAAACCTTGAAACAAACTACCGACAGGGCGAAAACCTACATAACATGCAAAGATAAAAATAAAAAAATACAAAAAAAATAAACAAAATAACTCTTGAGCCTACGTACCCACCACGTATACCCCCGATGCCCAGCGGCGGTGTCCTCGATGATAAAGAAAATAAAAGCGAAGAGATCGTCCAGGAGGATCAGCTGTAGCGGTGGTGGTGGCGGTGGCGGTGGCGGTGGCGGTGGCGGTGGCGGTGGCGGTGGCGGTGTGTGAAGGGAGAGGAGCTGAGCCAACTGTTGTGTGATAAGGTCCTGGCTGGCACGAATGGGGGCCATCTTAGCTTTGATGGTGTCCATATTCTGACTCAGGGCAACACGGTGCTCTTGAGACTCATCCCAATATGCGTTAAACTATGTGGTGAGCGCATGAATACGATGCCACGGGAGCGGAGTCGAACTAAAGGAGGTTCTCAGGTCGCCGTCCTCGAGTCGCTGCCTTGGAGTGTGGCTACGGGAGCATCCTCATCGGTCTCCTCATCTGAATCGCCCGGGCTCCTGAACTTCACCTTAGGCAGTGGTATAGGTAGGATCTGCTGCACCTGCTCCTCAAAGTCCAACATCGGGACCTTAGCCAGTCGGCACAACTGTGTAATGAGTGAAGGGTGTATCAGGGCCCCGGTGCATCTCCCTTGGGTCGACTCAATCAACCCCGGCTCGATGACGGACCCGATGTCAAACTGGAACCCCTTGGTCATGGCGTAGAGAAGGATCGTCTTGTCAGCCATCGCGTACTCGTCGGTGAAACCTGGCCCCCAGCATAAAAGGCTATGTCGGACCTTGGCCACAAGGCGTGGGGAATGCATCACGAAAAGTGGTGAAATCGCGATCGATGGTTGGCGTTCCACCTTTGCCGGCGTGAGTGAGCTCTTCGTCAAGCACTCGTGATGCGTGTCGACCAAATGAGTGCCTATACTCCGCCTTGCTGATAACTCTGGCGCTGGCGGTGATCCTGTTCCAGTGAAGCCTTGGGCATCAGCTCGACCCACTTGCCCCGTGACCAAAGCTGCATTTGCCTGAAGCGATTGAGTGAAACTCCCGGCAATGGGGCCACTCACGGGGAATAGGGGGCGCACATGAGTAATGCGCCATCCGCGATTCTGGATATTGAAGTTGAAGAATGCATTGGAAGTGAGGAAACCGCATTCTGGGACGAATGAGCGTTTAAACAGTGACTCGTGATATATCCGCTCGGCCTCTTGGGAAACGAATTGATGTGGATTTTCCGGAGGGAGTGACGCCGCCCGCGAGGTGGAGTCGGATCGCTATCGTTTGGCTGGGGTTGACTTCCTGGGAGCCATGGAGGTCGATCTAAGGGCATAGACCTGTAAAAATAACAAAAAAAAAATATGAGAGAGGAAGAAGAAAGGGCAGCAAAAAGGCGTGTGGAGGGAAAATGATCGGTCGTGCGGGTATTTATAGGGCTCAAAATATTCGCCGCTACGCCGCGTAGACACACTTTTCCCGCTGCGTACCAGTGGACAAAGGCGGCAGCAACTCGCTGGTGCTCATAAGCTGGACAGGAAAGTTATCGGTAAAAGATTCTGCCTGATTGTAGGTTCTATTATTGCGTGCCAGAGAAAAGTGAAAAGGCTTTCGTTTTCAACCACTTGTTCTGTGTGCGATACCGGGAAAGTATGGAACAAGGCTTGTTTTAGTTTTTAAAACACGAATTTGACCCTCTCACACTCTAATGAACATGTAAATCCTTTATTGACTGTGCTTGCACCCTTTGGTACCCTTGAAAAACTCACAAACTCATTAAAAACAAACAAAGTAGGAATTCCAAGCGAAGAATTGTACGAAAGCAATTGAAAGATCAAGAAAAATAATGCTAGTTTAAAAGGAGAAGGATCTCTCACAATACTTAGGTTTGCCTCTAGAAGCGCTATGTTTAACGTCTATTAACTGCAGCAATCACCCAGCATGCGGTTAGTAGCATATTGAAGCCCCATTGGTGACTGTCGCACCCCTGCATCTGCTCGAGTATTGCTTTCCGGGATGAGCCACCTCACATCTTAATGCAGAATTCTCCTCCAAAATACGGTTTCAATCTTTAGGCATTGACTTTGAACTGCCCCTTCTCTAGGTGCATTATCTCAACACCTCCATAGGGAAATACTTGAACCACTGTGAATGAACCCGACCATTTTGACTTCAATTTTCCAGGAAAGAGTTTCAACCTAGAATTAAACAACAAGACTTGCTGACCCGGCTTAAACTCTTTCCTTACAATATGCTTATCATGCCAAGCTTTCGTCTTCTCATTATAGATTAAGCGTTCTCTGCCTGTGCGGGGTCATCTATTTACTTAGTTGTAGCCTCCGCTTCTCTCCGGCTACCTTACTATCCATGTTCAAAAGCCTAGTTTCCCAGTATGCTCTATGTTACAATTCCAACGGCAAATCTTGTTTCCCATAGACTAGTCGGAATGGCGACGCATACCCGATGGGGTTTTAAATGTTGTCTGTATGCCCAGAGTTCATCATCAATCTTCTTTAACTAGTCATTCCTTGAACTATTAATTTGTTTTGTCCATAATGTGTTTATCTCGATTTAGCCTATTTCTCTGTTTTCACTTTTTTTTTAATGGGTGGTAAGCAAGTGAAGTTCGATGTCGCACACCATATTTTTGCAGGATCTTATCAACATGCTTGTTGCAGAAGTGAGTGCCACCATCCGTGATTAATGATCGTGGAGTGCCAAATAAGTGTAAAATCATCATGTTTGAAGGAACTGACTACCACCGCTGGCATCGTCGTGCGTGTCGGTATTGCCCATACCTGTTGGAAACGTAGTCCACCAGTGAGAAGAATATATAAGTACACGAATGAAGAGGGAATGGACCCATGAGTCCATCCCCATAAGTCAAATAACTCAGCACCTCTAGAATTGTGCATGGGTGGTTCATTTAGTTTGGAAATGCCGCCCGTTCTTTAGCACCCATCACGGTGAATACAAGTGGTGTGCTTCCTTGAACAAGCTAGGCGATGGCTTTGTAATTGCAGTACCTTTACCAGCTTTGTCTCGGCCTCCAAAAGTGTCCCCCATGATAAAGTGTGACAGTGATTAGAGTACCACCATTTCATCTTCGGTTCCGCACCGCCTTATCACTTGATCCACACAATGTTTGTGAAATAGGCTCTTCCCGATGGTAATTAACTTTAAGTGTTGAAGCCAACTGCCTACTGGTAGCTAAATCAATGAGGATAACCTTGGCCACTAAGAGTAATTCACTTAGTCGACAAACCATGACGATCTTTGTGTCTCCAATTTCACAAAAGTTGCTCATCACGAAATCCATCATTAACCTATACCCTTAAACCTCACTCCGCGTGTTAGGGGTATAGCACTTCCTTCTTTAGTTTCCTCCATACCTGACGAAATAATGCGATATTTGGTTGGGGAAGGTAATTAAGAAATTGGCTTTGTATTATGGTTCTCTTTTATTTGAGCAAGTCCTTTTGTGTAGTTGAATGACTTGCTGGCAGTTAGTTTTTTTTCACAAGTATAGGTATGCCTTTAGTTTCATCACATGTTATAAAGCTTACAGTTTCTCATTTACAGCCTTTTTTTTTGTAATGCCCAGCTTGCAGTAGGAGAATTTGAAATATTGTTCTAATGTTGTTGATGCTAGAATGGTGTTATGCTTAGTTGAGTTCATAACCAGTTGAGATTCTTATTGTTTTCAACCTTTTTCTTCCACTTTGAACTAACCACCTTTGTGCATTAGGTTTCAATGATAAAAATTTGAAAAAGCGTCTTGCCTCCTAAGCCACATAAAAGTCAGAAGCCTAGATCTTTTGACCACCTTTAATAGGTCGGGACCCACTGAATAAAGACCCCGATGAGTCTTCCCGAAACAAAAAAATTATGACACTTTACCTTGAAACCGAGGCACGGTCAGAAGTATATAAAGTCGAGAATCTTTAAAGCCTGGTGCCTTAAACCAACTGGTTGGGAGTCAGAGCTTTGTGCTTGCTCCGTTACATGGGTGAATAGATTGAGTTTAGCAAATTGTAGTCTTTGGAGTTTTGAACTCAATTTAAAAGTCGGGGAAGCTGAAGAGTTAGTGGTTGAGAGATCCTTATGACTTGATGCCTAAACCCAATTGGTAGGGTGTGAGTGGACCCATATCAAGACGGATAGTTAATGGTCGATACCTGACATTGCACCCTTGCAAAAAAAGAAAAAAAGAAAAAAGGGAGTCGTAGAATAAAAGTGGGTCCTGATCTATTGAGGTTGGTTGGGTGCTGGGATTCGAGACCAGAGCGGGTTGGGGGGGGGGGAGGCGACAGGTTTGACATACTATTTTTGAAACCTAATCAAACACTTAGGTTTTTATGGGAGAAGCGTGGGTTGGTTCTCTAGGAGTTGAACCTTTTTTATACTTGATTTTTACATAGCACCTGCAGTCTTCTGTAGAGGCTGGTTGTGAGCGGGATTTGTGACTCTTGTTGAAGGTTGTGCATTATCCCCTCATTTTTTGAAACATCATTTTTGTGGACATATATAGCTAATCTTGTTTTTGCTTGTTTTCTTCTTCCTTCATTGCTAAGGGACTAGCGATATGTCGGTTGGGAAGAGGGATTACTACCCAAACAATATTGTTTTACACTCTTATTACTACAGGTTTTGAGAACTATTTGTGTAGTAATCAGCCTAATTAACCCGGTTGACATGTTAAGGATCTAGCTGTATTCTTGATCATATTTTTATGGCAAGATTTGGATTTTCCGCAGGCCGGTTATCTGGGTTAGAGAGTTAGTACTCAATCACCGAAGAATTCAAGGATTGAAATCGAGCTATAGATAAAAAAATGGAAGAAGAGCCGATTGTAGAGAAGAAGCAAGCGACCTTGGCAATTCGCAAGGGTTGCAAATTCCATAACCCTACTTGAATTTTTAAGTAACACCTGATTGGTTGCTCTGTTGTTGACTTTTTTGTACTCTTTTATCTCTTCCAAATTTGTCCCTATGTAATAATGATTCTCTTTTGACATTTGGTAAGTGTATATACGTATGGCATATATGCCAAGAGACTGTAAGGATTAATTGATTGAATTTGGAAAAGCTTCACAGAAGCCTCTTTTTCTCTCTAGCATTTTCTTTCCATTTTGCTTCACTTTCTCCTTTGGCCAAACACCCTGCGAGAATGATTGCTTTCGGAGGATGAGTGGCCTAAAACCCCCTTTCGCTTGAAGTAAAAGGCAGAGCAAGGAACCTAAGGCAATGAAGAGGTTTTCATGATTTTAAGCGGTATTCCACTTTGCTCTGTAGTCTTCATCTTCAAATCTTAGTTGTTATCCCTTTGATTCACCTTGGATGGTCAGTACTTGGTAATCTTTTAGAAGTTTTATTGGATACTTTTGTTAGATCGGTAATGCTTTCGTTTGTTATCATTTGTGTCTATTGGAAGGTGAGTCGAAAAGTGCTGTTTCTCTTTGTTTAAAGATCATTATTCTTTCGATGAATGCCACTTCTAAAGGATAGTTGTTATGGGTAAGCTTTTTATGGCTCAAATAGGCAGTTCGGGAGATAAGCTATAGCATCCTCCCAGCCCGAGAAAAAGGCAGGAACCCCTCATTTGCCTAAGGAACCTATTCCTAGCGTCCACGATACTTCAAGGGTCTTCTCTCCACATTTCTACCCCATTTTACTTTTAGTTTTCACCACAAAATTCCACACTTTTTATGAAAACCCAAAATCCAAAATGATTTCACCAATTTAACCTCACTTTCAATCGTTTACACAAAGAAAACCCATCTCTGTGGATGATCCTAGAGTTACTATCTAGTAACAATCTATAGCCAGTAAGGAGGTGTTAGGTATAAATTTTGTTGATTTAGGATACCCTACAGACTCTGAATCACATAGCATGAGAGGAAATCATGATGTGATCATGATAGGGGGAAGGCGACAGTTTGACATACTATTTTGAAACCTAATCAAACACTTAGGTTTTATGGGAGGCGTTCGGTTGGTTCTCTAGGAGTTGAACCTTTTTATACTTGATTTTATAACACACAGTCTTCCTGAGATAGTTGTTGGGCAGGATTTGGTGACTCTTGTTGAAGGTTGTCGTTATCCCCTCATTTTTTGAAATGTTTTGTGGACATATACCGCTAATCTTGTTTTGTTTGTTTTTTCTGCTGGCTGCTAAGAGGACTAGCGTGTCTTGGTTGGAAGTGATTACTACCCAAACAGTATTGTTTTACACTCTTATTACTACAGGTTTTGAGAACTATTTGTGTAGTAATCAGCCTAATTAACCCGGTTGACATGTTAAGGATCTAGCTATGTTACTGATCATATTTTATGGCAAATTTTGTAGTTTTCACAGGCCAGTTATACCAAGGTTAGAGAGTTAGCTCAATCATGAAGAATTCAAGTTGAAATCAGAGCTATAGATAAAAAAATGGAAGAAGAGAAGCAGTGTAGAGAAGAAGCAAGCAACCTTGGCAATTTCGCAAGGATTACAAATTCCATAACCCACTGCAATTTTGGTAACTTCTGAAATTTAGTTTATCTGATGATAAACTTTTTGTACTCTTTTTATCTCTTCCAAATTTGTCCTATAATAGTGATTCTCTTTGCCTTTATTAGAATTGTATATGCAGTATGGCATATATGCCAAAGAGAAGACTTTGTAAGGATTAATTGATTGAATTTGGAAAAGCTTCCTGGAGAAGCCTCTTTTTTTTTTCTCTCTAGCATTTTCTTTCATTTTGCTTCACTTTCTCACTGGCCAAACACCCTCTGAGAATGATTGCTCGGAGGATGAGTGGCCACAAAACCCCTGCTTAAGTAAAAACCTTAGCAAAGGAACTTTAAAGAGCTGATAGAGGTTTCATGATTTTAAAAGCGGTATTCCTTTGCTCTTAATGTAGTCTTAAATCTTTAAATCCAGATTGTTATCCTTTGATTCACCTTGAATGGTCAGTACTTAGTAATCTTTTAGGGTTTATTGGATACTTTTTTTGTTAGATCCGATGTGCTCGTTTGTTATCATTTAATATCTGTTGGAGGTGAGTCGAAAGTGCATTTCTATTTAGATCATTGATAACCGGTGAATGCCTTTAAAGGATAGTTGTTATGGGTAGCTTTATGGCTAAAATGAAAAATTGTGGTTGAGGAGATGACTATGTCTCCCAGCGAGAAAAACCTTGGGAACCCCTCATTTTGCCTAAGGAACCTATTCCTAAGCGTCTTGATACTTCAAGGGTCTTCTCTCACATTTCTCACCCCATTTACTTTTAGTTTTCACCACAAATTCCACACTTTTTATGAAAACCCAAATCAAAATGATTTCACCAATTTAACCTCATAATCGTTTACACGAAGAAAACCCATCTGTGGATGATCCTAGGATTACTATCTTTGTAGTAGCAATGGTATAGCGTTGAGGGTGTTAGGTAAATTTGTTGATTTAGGATACCTGGGCTCCCGGAGTCACATAGCATGAAGGGAAATCATGATTGCGATCGCGTGAGTGAGATTTCAATCATGTGGTATATGGCATCCTAAACCATCCTAGTCATAGGATCGACAAAATTGGACATTGTTGATGAATGGATATGCTTATGTTGTGCTTCTTGATTTGGTCAAGCAATTGGTCTCATAAAATCTTGATCATTGTGATGATTCGAGTAGACATGTGGATGCTTGCTAAAAGTAAGTCAAGTATGAGGAGGCGATGATATCTTATGTCTCATTTTGTCTATGTTTAGTTAGTTTTCTAATCTTTTTTACTATTCTCATCAGAACCTTTAATGCTCTAAAAGTTCACACTTATGATTAGGTCATCCATTTTAGTGGAATTGTGCAAAATTGGTGGAAAAGCGCTGCCATAGAAGCAATAGGAGGCTACTTCATTTGACGTTTTAAGATATCATATGAGCTTACATTGAATCAAGCCACCATATATGGATGGATTCTACACTTGAAAGACTTTCGGGGATACCAAGAACACCGAAATTGGGTTTGAACAAGAAGTTATGCAAGTTCCAAAACTTGAAGAAAATCGGCAAACGTGCGGCACCTTAATGGGAGGAAGCTCTGTATTTGACGTTTAGGGCATCATATGAGCTTCTACACTTCAAGAAGCGTATATGGATGGATTCTACGCGAATCTTTCCGCGATGCCAAGAACGCCTGTCGGAGTTAAGTATGACAGTGATGGCCTTACTACGAAGTTGGAAGCGAGGCTCGCGGCAAGCGTCGCGGCGTTGAGAACCAACGTCCGGCGTTCTGCGAAGCGAGCATCCGGCGTCGCGACGTTGCTGCCGCGGCGTCGCGCGACGACGGTGGTCGATTTGGGTGGATTTTAGCCCATGTTGAGCCCATAATGGAGGGGTTTAAAGCTCAAACCCGAAAGGGGCGAGGAGGGAGCGCTGGGGCTGGGAGAAAGGGGACTTTGTCCACACTTTGAGACCAAGGAGGAGGCCCAGACATGTTTTTGATTTGAGGAGAAGATCATGTAGAGATTTGTGGAAAAAATCGAGACTCACATATTTAGATATTTATAGTTCTTCTTCCTCTTTTTCTCTTTCTTTGTCTCTAAGTTTATGATGTATCAAACCTCTATCATGCTTTAAATTATTAGATCTAGGGTTTTGGTTGTATAATGAACATGGTTTTATATCTATTTGTGTGTTTAGTTTTTCTATTGTTTCTGAATTCACCTCTATTGATTCATACTTGGTTCTATTTACATATTGATTTACGGCTAATCTCATTGTGGTGAGTGGTTCTTTGCAAGATACGAGGAAGGGGAGTAAAGAACTGAGCATGGATGAATCAACACAATTAGCTGGTAGTGTAGAAATTATCGGTAGATATTAAGGCGTATGGGACTACACAGATCTTAAAGCATCTCTCTAATGTGAGTTAGTAGAGAAGTAAAGACTCTAGTGTTAGTTGGTAGGTTATTCGGCCTCGAGAGAGGCTTATAATGAATTAAATTATCAATAAGAGTCACCTTGAGCTTGTTTTCATGAAACAATAGAGTAGAATTTTGACTTAGATCAAGAGAGTTGTCAGGTGCACCAAGTACCCTAGGAATTTATCATCTCTTGGTATCCTTAGTTACGAACTTCATTAGTTAGATTTAGAAATTTCATTAGTATAGTTTAAATTTGTTTTATTATCTGGTGTTAGTTTGGATATTAGAAGTATTATAATTTTGGCATAGCATCCCCATTTCCTGTGGATCGGCATGTAGTACTTAGGTAAGCTTTATTACTTGATAAGCGTATACTTGCATGGAATAGAGGCGCTCTTTTTATATTTTTAAGCATTATTTTATACACATCACTACTTTATGAGAGGCCTACTCTTGCAGACAATCTATGTGGATTATCTATTCAAACATCAATGATAGTATCATCATTAGCAATGATGCAGTATTCTTAGACTTGAGGTGCTCAAGGATATCTTAGGTACTAATTCTATCATTGACTTAGATCATATTGCCTTAGAGAGGTTGCTCGTAGGATGATGATTAAGTATAGATTGAGGTATTCAAAGGTAATTGAGTAGCTAATGAGATTCACACTTATGATAAAAGTAATTGTATGCCTACGCTGACACTTGTAAAAATCATTACTCGGAATCTCTACGCTAGAGTGAATATAATATCGCGAAAGAGAGTCTTCAATGACATGCTTTATGAGTAATGGATCTCGGAGACAAGGAAAATACACTTAGGCTAGGTGTCTTGTGCTTGATACCAGTGGGAGTTGATCTCAGTCATGCTTTGAACCAAGTTGGGTATAGTATGGAGTGAAATGATGGCATTTTGTAATCATATTGTCTTTGGAAGGTTTGTAGTCAAACCATTGTGACTCTTTCGATCAAATGGGGTCATGATGTGTTGCTAAATACTGTTCATGACTTGCTCACGATCAATGATTGATTTGAGTGGCCAACATAACTGGAAACCTAATAGGTCACACACTTAGAAAGCCCATAAGGAGCAAGCCCTATGTACATGATTGGCACATGGCTGTCCACCCCTATTTAATGAGGGGTATCTTGGTGCTTTTGATGTGCAAAGCGAAGATATAAAAGCTGAATTTCAAACTGCTTGATCATACTGGGTATAAAGAAAGCGTTTCTCTCTAGTTTTCTCTTTGTTAACCGATTCCTCATAAGAATCATGGTTTTGGCTAGCACTAAACCTTGGTTCAGCCCATCCATGGGGTCTTCTTTAATATCCGTAGTTTGGATCTACTGTGAGTGAACCTAGGCTTGGTTCGCTTTGGTTTGTTGCACATCTTTTTCCAAAGGAGGCGTCATTCACCAAGAGTAACATGCTGTCTCTTCGCATAGTTTTCATTTGTGGTGATCATGTGACCCTTAGGCTGCTTTCTCGATCCAACATTTTGCTTTTTCTGACCTGTTTTCTTATATGATGCAGGATTCGAGGCCTAACAAAATTAAGATATTCTGCTTTGGTGAATCTCTTGGTTATTAAACTCAAGTTTGGATTTGATGGCATTTTGATGTGTGGGGTCAAAAATGGGATCAGTTAGGAGTTAATTAAATATTGCATGTTTTAGAATTTATGAAGAATTAATTTACTGATTGAATGCATATTTTGGGAACTCGAGGTTTGCTCAATGACAGAAAGGAAGCTCATGAGGTGGGAACTGGTGTATGTGGATTATGAGAATGAAGTGCTTCTTATTGAGGATAGTCCTTGGAAACTAAGTTTCATTATGTTTCTGTAGCCTTACTACATTAAGGAAAAAATACCCTTATATAGCATAATGGTAGTACATTTTGACAACATATTCGATCTATGTATTGAGTTCATAGTAAAATAAGAAAATATACATACACCTCTAGGATCCTCTGAAGCGTCTGGTGGGACTATGATAGTTCATTTTTTTCTCTAGTATTTCTTGCTTTACTCTTATATTTTTCTTTGAACCAACTAGCACCATAGTTTGATTCTTCAGTTTGACATGTTTCTAATGTTCATCACTGTGTCACTTGCAGGGGTTTGCCAGTCGCATCTGCTGCATTAGGATTTTGCCAC
Source organism: Tetrastigma voinierianum (assembly GCA_016808115.1). Classification (NCBI taxonomy): domain Eukaryota; kingdom Viridiplantae; phylum Streptophyta; class Magnoliopsida; order Vitales; family Vitaceae; genus Tetrastigma; species Tetrastigma voinierianum. The sequence continues at coordinate 119,065 of JAEQBH010005609.1, read as the reverse complement.
CTTCTGAAGTGCATCAGATGAGTGAAGATGGCATGCAACTTCTCAATAGCACAACAGTCGACGAAGATTTTCCAGAGATGATGTATAAGAATCATTCACCTTAAAACAAACAAGCCCCATAAATCATCGAGGCTTATCAGATTCTAGTGCAAAAGAGATGTCAAATCCTTCACCACGACGAATCTCGGCCTCAAGAAATAGAATGCTAAAATGGGGATGCTCAAAGGGAGTGTAAAATTAGGAGACTCCAGATTGATCTTAAGTTTAGGAGTTTAAACATACCTAAATTGAATTTCCTAACATTATAAAAAATTTAGTTCTTTTAATTGTCGCCTCAAATTAAATTAGTAAAGTACGGGTTCATGATTATCATGTCTTGTGAAAGATTTGAAATTTTTATTTTTTTATAATGCTATTTATGTTTTTGATAATATGCAAAAACTTAAATCACTATGGTTGGTTAGGACATACTCATTGCAAATAAGGGCCTTTAGCTACAGTAAAAAATAAATTACATCTATCAAGTGACTTGTTGAATGTAGATACAATAATCTATAGCCAAGGTCGATATCTGACCATGACTGTAGAGTATCTGGCATATGAACACAACTATAAAGTACCATATAACTAAAGTTGTAGCGTTTGACGCGGCTATATAGTACCCTATTGCCAGTGATCTTTGATGAGGAGCTACTCACCACCTATAACCAAAATTAGGCATTCTAACCGCCACTATAGATGTATGATTATATCATACATTTGGACTTGGTCGCGACTCTTAGCGATATCCATATCGTTTATGGACACCTTATGCTGTGATTTATTTTATTCGCAACTATATCCTATATCGGTATTATTTGTTAGGATCAATGATCATAGTTATAGGTTTTTCTTGTAGTGATATTATTGGCTTAGAGGCACGAGTAGTTTTGCAAGCACATGTCTAGCATTCAATGCGAACAGGTGAATATCTTGCTTTTCTTCATGCTCAATTATTAAGCCTTCCAAAACTGTTAAAGATAGAGGGCCCATGTATATTTGCAAGCACATACCCATGTCCTAACATTCAATCCGGACATGTGAGTGGTTATATATATAGCGTGGCATTTAATGCGAACCAGTGAGTGGCTCACTTATAATGTCGTATCTGATTCCACTTTCATGCTCAACTATTCAGCCTTCCAAAACTGTTAAGATATTATTGGCTTCGAGGGGCCACGTAGATTTGCAAGCCCATATCCCTGTATAATGCTCAATTATTAGGCCTTCCAAAACTGATAAGGATATTATTGGTTTAGACGGCTTAAGAGGGAGTAGCATACAAGACGATAGGAACATGAATATACGATGGATTTGGGCAGTACAGAGAGGGCAAATGAGATACTTCAAGCCCAATCGCATGTTGTGAATCACACCCTGAACTTCATGAATTCCATGGCATTGAAATGTGCAATTGAGCTAGCCATTCCAGATGTCATCCACAGCCATGGCCAGCCCATGCCTCTTTCTCAACTGGCCACTGCTCTCTCTGTCCAACAATCTAAAGTATCATGCCTCCGCCGCCTCATGCGGCTTCTTGTTCATTCTGGCTTCTTTTCTCAGCAACTAGTAATCCATAACAGCGAGCAAGAAGAAGGGTATTCACTGACCACAGCCTCTTTGTTCCTGCTAAAAGTGAGCCCTATTGAATTACCCTCTTTGGCACAACTAGCTGAATCCAGTAATTACAGCTCATGGCGGTTCTTGACTGGTTGGTTCCGGAATGGTGATCCAACCCCCTTTTATACTGCATTCGGCAAGCCATTAGGGATTATACAGCCCAAGAACCAGAATTTAGCAATCTCTTTAGTGAGGCCATGGCAACTGACTCCCGGATTGTGCAAATTATTGCTGATTACAAAGTGTAAGGAGTTGTTTGGAGGGCTGTCGTCGTTGGTCGATGTTGAGAACCAGCACGGGAACAATGACCAAAACCATAATAAGCATTCCCCATTTAGGTGTATTGTATTTGATCTGCATGTGAAGTCGCCGATTCACAGGGAGGTGAAACTTGGAGGTTGTAGGAGGGACATGTTTGAGCAATTCCTTCTACCAAAATGCGGTCATACTCAAGGTATATAAGTATAACCTTATTTCCTTTATACTTTATACATCTAATTTACACTTCGTTGACCCAAAAAATTACTAGGACCCTGGCACTCATAAAATAATAAATAAATTTGAAGGTACGTAAAAATGATTTAACTTAAGTGAATTCTATGTTGTTCAAACTCATTTGTTGTTTAAATGTCAGTATATCTGAGACTAAGGGAGATTTAAAAATATGTAAATTTTGAGAATTTTGATTTGATTGGTTTTCTTATATTTTTATGATAAAACCAAATATGAGAAAATCATTTTTCTTTAGGTTTTTAAGTGGTTTTCCAGTTTAAAACAGAGCCTTAGTTTTATTCTTTTGATGTTTCCACTTACAACGTATTCTAAAATGATAAGCAGTGGATCCTTCATAACTGGAGCGATGAGGAATGCGTGAAGATACTGAAAAAATGCAAAAGCAATTCAAGTAAGGAGAAGGAGGAAAGTTGATAATCATTGACATGGTAATGGAGATCAACGAAGGAGATGCTGAAGCAGTTGAAACACAGCTATTCTGGGACATGCTTATGATGATATCGCTCACAGGTAAACAGAGAACTGAGAATGAATGGGAGAAGCTCTTTGTGACGGCAGGCTTCACTCAGTATAAGATAAGGCCAGTGTTGGGTTTCAGGTCCTTCATTGAGGTTTATCCGTGATGGGTGATACCACTTGGCGTTTAATTTTATCCTTTTATATGGCTAAGGGTTGTGAGGCTCTGTACTTAAATGCATTAGATATTTGGGATTCTGCTATGCTGTGTTATGCGATAAATGAAAATTAAACTATGTGAGTCGGTATGATCCGTTTGCTCACTGCCCATTGAACCATATGTAGGCATATGATTGCAATCTAACTATATATGGTATAATCTGGGCAAGCAAGTCTGAATACATCTTTGTTGATTCTGATGGGAAAGCGCCACTATGTGAGTGGCCCTCACCTCTAATAAACAGGTAAGGTCATTAAGATCTCTTAAGGTAAAGGTGATAATAGTGTTGTAAAGTAACTATTTGAGTAGTGTTTTGTGTGGGATAGTGGCGGGTTAGGGGATTCAATTTTGGTGGGAGCAAGATTAAGTAATTTAAGTTTTGTAAATTTTACAAATTTAGATTATAGTCCAATAATTAAAATTTCATGCATATTAGTGGGGGCAAAGTCTTCCACTTGGCTTCAATTTCCCTTGAAAATAATAGTAATTAAATTTTCTTTCGAAAAAATTTCAATGAAGACAAGTGCCCCTACTGAGACTAAATCCTCAGTTGGGTTCAATCCCCCTAAAATACAATAGTGCAAGTTCTTACCACTGGGACTTGAAAGGAGTTAAGGGCATGGTTAAAGCTTGAGAGAGAGTTTGACTCTATTAATGTTTTTATTTTTATGTATTTATAAGTCCTAGTTTTAGTTGGAGTCTTATTAGTTAGTAGAGTGTTATTTTAATTTCCTTGTCAAAGTAAAAATTGTTTTATTTGATTCCCCAACGGGATGTTTTAGTAAATTAGGAGTCTTATTCCAATTAGGATTAGTCCTATTTCAATTAGAATTAGGAAAATAAGGGTCCTATATTAACACCTCAATCTTTCTTCTAATAATTCAAAGTTTAATAAAGTTTTCAGATTTCTCTTTTTTAAGAATTCTCTCTTGTTCTCTTATCTTTTGGGTGGATTCTCTTGAGTGGCGAGTTTGTAGATTCTTATCCTTGGAAATATTTTTTGGGTGGTGAAGTAAGTTCTTATCCCCCTACTCTCTCTAGCAATTCCATCATCTTATCCTTACTGTTTTCCATATGTTTTTTAACATTCAACCTTGATCATTCCAAATCTTGTTACATACTTCTAGAATTATCCTAAACACTTTATTTCATCTAAAACCCCTAAATACCATCTTCCTAACTCAGAGAAATCCCAAATTAGGTACATTGCCTAACATTCCTTAGAAAACTTAAAAATTGCTAACTGGCAAAAGCAGAACCATTTGCACAAACCAAAAGCTCAAAACTTTCTGAAACTAAGATCCTTTATTGTAAACCATAATTTAGCTAAATATATAACCTAAATCAATACAGAACCTTTGAAACCATATCCATCCTTTACCCATCAAAGTTATACCTAAAAGCCCGACAATACCATAAATTCCCTAACTTACCTAAACCCTTTAGATCATCCATCACGACCCGTCTCCGCATCATGACGTGACTTATAGACACGACTTGAAGAAGAATCTAAACAACGGTAGGCACTTTGAGTAAGAGGGTAATCTAAGAAGACATACCCAGTGGAGAGATGTGATGGTTGTGCAAGAATAAGCTCAAAGCCAAGGATAATAAAGGCACCTGAAGACCACGAAGTTTAGAGAGGTTAGGAGGTCAACCAAAGAGTTTTTCAAAGGAAGATAACATATGAAGACTTGTTTTGGGCATATGATTTATAAGATATGTGACTATAGCAAAAGCATGTGGCCAGTAGGAGAGAGGAAGAGATGCATGATGCAAAAGAGTTAGACCAAATTTAACAATATGCTAATGACAATGTTCAGATAAACCGTTATGTTAAAGTGTATAGGGAGGTGTGGTAAAGTGAGAAATACCATGATGAGCCATGAAGGGCGAAGTGCAGAAATTAAGCCTATTATCATTATAAAGTTTATATAATTGAACAATTAAAAAATTTCCTTAATTTTCTTGAAGCGAAGATAAGGAATGTCATGAACATTATACTTATGTTTGAGTGGATAGAACCATATATAACAAATAAAGTGATTGAAAAAAATAACAAAATAATGAAAACCATCATAAGAGGGATTTGTGAAGTCTAAACATTATAAAAAATTAAATCTAAAGCGGCACATAAATAAGTGCGGAATCATAGGTAATTTGTGATTCTTATCGCATTCGCATTGATAGCAAGACTAAAATTAAGAGCTCAGAAGAATCAAGATTTGATTTGTATGACTAAATGAGAAACTAACTTATTGGATAAATGACTTAAACAAGAAAGAAGCCAAAATAGGTGTAGACATTGACACTAGAAAGCAAGTAAAAGGAGTCTCGGGTTGCAAAGATGTTGACCACACATAAGCACCATCTTTAGCGGGTCATATACTAGGTCCTCGTGTGAGAAGGGTCCCTCTGTTTGGAAAGCATAGAGCAAAGGTAACAAAAGAAACATGGTTAGTGGAACAAAAGTTGGAAATAGAAATTAAGAGTTTCCTTTTCATAGCGGGACACAGCACATTTTTTGAGGTAAGTGAATCAGAGGAGACATGAACTGTAACTAAACCAATATGTAAGATACAATGACTATTGCCATCACCAATCAAAACATCATGCCCCGAATAAGGGTAGTGAAGAGAAAGGTTGTCAAGGTTATCAGTAATATGGGGAGACGTGTCATAGTCGAGAATCCGTTTAGAAGTATATGGACTTGGATGCATAGCTATGGTGGCACAAGGAGCAAAATAGGCAAATGGTCCAAGTGTGGCAGGATGTTGTTGCAATGATGACATTGGGATTACTTTAAGATTTGATTATTGTCTTGTAGTGTGGCATTGGACAAGATAAAATCGGCATGTGCCAAGGTAAGGAAGTATGGAGGATATCGTTGATGTTTCCATAGTAGTGAAAGAGGAAATATCCTTGTAAGAAACATTGATTTCTGAGTTTCATCCATAGGAAGAATTGAATGTTAGGTAGGACTGATTTTGAGCACCAGTAAGCCATGGATGCTTGATACCATGATAGAATTTTGGAGAATCAATTTTCTTGATTAATCTTATTTAACTAAGAGTGAAAAATATATGCTTCATCGTAGAGTTTTCCTAAACTGATAAAGGCTTCACTTAGAAAAGGAAAATAAAATATAAAAGATAAATATGAAAACTAATTACCTGAACTCTTAGGGAATCTAATTCAAAATAAAAGGAAAAATATCAAGCCTAAAGATAATTGTAAACTAAATTAATTAATTAAAATCACTAATCCTTATTTCTAATATGCTAGAGAAAATAGTATTCATTTACATTGTACTTGGAGCCTTTTTGTTACTAGATAGTTAGATGCCTTCGAACATTCAAAAATGGATTTTATTCACTGACGACAATCTACTCAGCTGGTTTACAATATTGCAGAAGTGCACTATTTAATTTAAAGTTATGAAAAATAGATTAAACCCATTTGTTAAATCAATTAATGGATCGTTGTTGACGGTACTCCTTTCTGCTCAAATTCATCTTTTTGACATATTTCCTCCTGAAATTGAGAATGATTACTTGAATCCTCAACAAAATGAACGAACCTGTTTTACGGAAACTTGATAAGCAAATAGACATATTTCATGACCAATTAAATAAGATTTTTAAAGTGTGTTTGATAATAATTTTAAGAAATTTTATTTTATTTTAATATTTCAAATATAAAATTGGTATTCCGAAAGGAAAAAAAAAAACTCTTTTTAAAGTCACTATCAAACACAATACTCTTTATTATGTTAGGCTTCAATTCCGTTATTGCTTTAGTAACCCACAAGGTAGAACCTGAAATATAGTTATTTTATTGCTTCACAAAGTGATGCTTTGTGTCATGGGAAAAATTTAATAAAAAATAAATTATATTTTTTTATGTCATGCTGATTTCGTAGTCATTAATTGACTCGCTCTATTGCTCTATAAGTGAATTTTGACATAGTACTTTATCGATTTCAATAAAACTGTTAGTTGTGGACAGTTCAGATGAAACACGTCATCTGAAAACAATATTGAGCAATGGATGAAGCCGGATCGATGTCGTAGCATGCCTCGCCATGGAGCTAGACAACGCGAACTCGAAGACTGGAACTCTCCTGTGAGAGCGATTGGCAGTATTCTGCAGCAAATTGTGTGGGGCAGCCTCCAACCAAGAAGAGTGAGATGTAATCCGGTGTAATCTTGGGTACCCTTCCTCCAAATAAAAATAAAGATTATTTTTCAATCATATCTTTGGTTTAATATTGATGAAAATATTAGTTTTATTATTAGAGTTAGGTTGGGTTTGTTTCTTTGGCTTTTTGCTAAATGTAAATTTGCTTTTAGCATTCAATCTACCTATTTGTTTTTTTTTTTAACTTTTTAATGATTTACTATTGAATTTTTGAAAATTTTGGTCGAATAGAAAAAATCAAATTTGGCTAACACTTTAGCTTTTTCTTAATGTATTTTAAAAGTTAAAAAACATTAGGAAAAAAATTATATATTACTGTGAAAAATTATATTCTTTATGATATGATTGAAATTCTTATGATATGTTTCATCCTAATTAAATAATATATATATATATATATATATATATATATATATATATATATATACTATATATATATATATATATATATATATATATATATATAATAAATTTTATTTAAAATTTATTATTTCAAATTTTAGATAAATATTAAAAGATTGATTTTTTCAGAAAAACAAGGGATTAAATATTTAATCATATTAAACACCATTCAGAATAAAAGTTTTATTTAATATTAAGTGAAAAAAATAAATAAATAAACGACAGCTAAATCTTTCACGAATTATTTGTTTAATATCTATGCCATTTTTCTTTGAGAAATTCTATTTACACCCCCTTCTTTTCTCTACACACCCCATATCACACACATCTCATATTTACTCCCCATATCTCTAATGGGGTGTATAGAGAAAAGAGGGAGGTGTAAATAGAATTTCTCTTTTTCTTTTGGTTGAAATGTCTTATATGTGCGTGCGGCATGCAGTTCAGGTCGACCAGTGATTGCCCTTACCGGATAGTGTACAATGAGTTTAATGGGTAGTCCCCCATCTAGTACATATTCATGTCCGACATTAATCGAGCAGATGAATGCGCGCCCGCAGTTCAAATATTAAATTAAGTAAGTTATGAGCGGTATCTATCAACATATTATGACATTTGATTGATCGGAGAGTCAATGGTATGACTGCTAGCCCTTGCATAGACAATTACTGAGCAATTAATCATTTCACTAATCTATACCTCATTCGATTTAGAGCATGGATAGAGTGTAGCTACATGGACAAAGGGGATAAGAACTTACTTCGCTACCCATGGAATCCACCAAGGGATAAGAAGCCACAAACTCGTCACTATAGAAAATTTACCCAAAAGATAAGAAAATAAGAGAGAACTCTTAAAAAAGATAAATTTAAAAAAATTTACTAATACTTAAAACTTTATTAAAAGAAATTGTGAGGGTTGAGCTGTCAAGAATTCAACCACGACCGCAGGTGTCGACCACGATTAACCCGTTGATTAAACGGGTTTGTGTGAGACCTAAACGGGTTCGGGTGATCGCGGGTCAATCCGTTTAACACGTTTAATAAGCGGTCGTCGGAATTGAGACATGCTAACCGTTTACCGTTAACACTTGTTTCCCTCTTTGCCGTTTTACCAATGGTCGCGACTAGGCACATCCAAGTCGCGACCACGATTAACCCGTACGATTAACGGCTGATTAAAGGGTTTGGGTGAGTTCCTCGCGGGTTCGGGTGATAATCGATCGACCGTTTAGCGTTTAATAAGCAGTCGTGTTAGGGTTTATATTTTCACCGTCACCCGTTTAACCGTAACCGTTGCTTGTGCCTTATATAGTTTTATTCCCTATTGAGGGTATATATAAGCCCCTTATTTTCCTAATTCTAGTTGAAATAGGATGCTCATGCTCAAAGTCTCCTAATCCTAATTGGAATAAGACTCCTAATCCTAATAAAACATCTTGATGGAAATCAAATAAAATAACTTCTACTTTGACTAGGAAACTAAAAACAACTTTTCTACTAACTATCGTGGCGAGATAGTATGACCAAGCTACTGAACAGCTCAGGCTCGACTCGAAAAAGCTGGTCCGAACCATTTCGTGGCTTCGCCGGGCGAGCGAAGCGCTTAATTTAGGCTCGATAAATTTCGGGGCTCGGCTGGGCTCGGCTGGGCTGGTGGCTCGGCTCGTGCCGGGGTTCCCGCCAAGTCGCTGGAGCGAGGCTTCCGCTGCGGTCTCCGGCGGCAGGATCTGATCGCCGCGGTGCGATCTCGACGCTTCCGAGCGCGCCAGAGTGAAATGTCCAGGTCATGTGTCCCGGATATCGATGTAATGGATTCTCAAGCTCTAGATCCAGTCGATATGGATGGCAAATGCGTGAATCCTCATGAAGCCGTTAAGGAGGCGGCGGCAGAGGCGGCGGACTCTGGCGAATCCGCGTCGGCTGGAAATTTACCTGATCTCGGATACGCCGGTAGAAATGGGTACCCGCGATCGTAGAAGGTGTTGGCGACCGGTATGTTCCGGTGTGGATAAGCGTGAAGAGGTCTTTGGAAAGAGAAGTCGGGGAAGGACATGGATGTTGGGTATGACCCACTGGTACGATCGGTCGATCCTAGTGTATTGATTACAATACAAACTTGTATAGGCTCGGGATTGGGCTTGAGCTCGAGGTTAAGCTCGAGCTCGTTCATATGGGAAACGAGCCTAATGAGCTCAAACGAAGCTTTTTTTTTTTAAATCGAAACTGGACTTGAGCACGATTTTAAGCTCGTTCAAAAGCTCGGCTCGGGCTCGAGCCCACTCATAAATTAACAAGCCTAGCTCGAAATGTTCAAAGCTCGGCTCGGCTCGGCTCGTTACCAGCCCTACTAATAAGAATCCAACTAAAACTAAGACTTATAAATACATAAAAATAAAAACATTAAGATAGTTAAACTCTCCCTCAAGTTATAACCATGCTCTTAACTCCTTTCAAGTCCCAATAGTAAAAAAATTGCTATTGTATTCAAGGGAATTGAACCTAGCGTAATTTAGCTAGCTCGGGTCGGCACTTTTCCCCACTAAATTTTTTTGAAATAAAATTTAATATCTATTATATTCAAGGGAAATAGAACCCAAGTGATAGACTTTCCCCCCACTGAAATGCATGACATTTTAATTATTGGACTATAATCTAAATTTGTAAAATTTACAAAACTTAAGTTACTTAATCTTGCCTACACTAAAATCAAATCCTAACTCCTTCATTGTCTACCACAATAACACTACCCAGATATTACTCTCTTACAACACTCTCATATCACCTTTACCCAAATAATAGACGTCAAGGACCTTAGAGCATCTCCAACATTGGATCCCTATTTTCAACTTCAAATTGGCATATTCTCTATATTTAGAGATGATAGAGCCCACATTTTGAAACTCAACTTCAACATATAATCTCTATTTTCAACTCAAACTCATTATTAATTCTTCAAACATTAATTTTTTAAAATAAGAATATTTGAAAAATATGATATATGCAATACTTTTATTTTTATTTAAATATAAAATTATATTAAATAAATAAATTTATAATAAATAAAAATAGATTAAAAACCTAAAAGGCTTTTAAACCCCAATAAATTACATTATAAGAAAGCATAATATTACATTAGAAAATAAAACATTTAAAAGCTACATAATGAAGTACGATTAAAATTATTGCAAATAGTAAAATAAAATACAAAAACTAATACGATGGTAAATCACCCCTATAATTTACACCGTCATATTCATTAAAATTATTAAAATTACCATCACTAGGACCACTTGATCCACTTGTTTGGGGTTTGCGAGTCATTTTTTCAATAATCTCCATTTTTTTACCTTGAAATACTCACGCCTAAATGGATAAAAAATGGAATCAAGATTTTTCTCAATAATCTCCATGGGAGGATTGTTGATTTAAATGTGATGTATGTTCCGGAAGTTGTTATGATAGTAGATAAAACAGAATAATTTCAACGGTTCCTTACTCCTCATAAACAAATCAAAGATAAAGAAGCTTACTATGCATTTCGAAATATATTAATTGAGCATTTATGATAAATGTATAGTAACAATGTTTTCTTTATTATTTAATGTATTAGTTTAAGAAGTAAATGATGTACTTGAAGCTTTGTCATATGATGTAATTTCTATGTTCTTATTTTTATTTGAATTTGTATTTTTATTTCTAAGAAATTATTACATTGATTAATTAAAATATTAATGTTTTATTATCTAACTCCAACCAAAAATCTTCATTTTCAATATAAATGAAAATAATAAAAATGTATTATATCATTGTCAAACAATATTTTAACCTAAAATATCTAATTATTTTAAATTTATTTATTTTATTTTTTCAATTATTAAATAAATTAATACTAAAAATGAATATATTAAAATCATTTTATTATATAATAAAAAAAAAATGATAGTATAATAATAAAATAATAGGAGAATAATATTTATTAAATGTGGGTCCACTATCTCTATAATTAGATATGTGAATAGTGAATCTCGAGATAGGGAGATACATCTCTATTTTAGAGATAAAAATAAATAACTATTAGAGTGTCAATTTTGCTACAAAATCTCTATATATAGAGATAGAGTAAATAATAGAGCATTGTTGGAGATGCTCTTCTTCATTTATTAGGATTTCATGCCACTCACATTGTGGCGCTTTGAATCAACAGAAATATATTCAGACTTGCTTGCCCAGATTACAAAGTTAGATTGCAATCATATGACTACATATGGTTCAATGGGCAGTGAGCAAACGGATCATACCGACTCACATAGTTTAATTTTAATTTATCACATGACACAGCCTAGCAGTTTCTAATGCATTTAAGTACAGAGCCTCACAACCCTTAGGCATACAGAAGGATAAATCTAAATGCCAAGTGGCATCACTCATCACGAATAAACCTCACTGAGGGACCCGAAACCCAACACTGGCCTTATCGTATACTGAGTGAAGCCTGCCTTCACAAAGAGCTTCTCCCATTTATTCTCATTTCTCTGTTTTTCTGTGAACACTGTCATCATAAGCATATCCCAGAATAGCTGTGTTTCGACTGCTTCAGCATCTCCTTCGGTGTTCTGCATTGCCATTCCAATGATTATCAGCTTTCCTCCCTTCTCCTTACTTGGAATTGCTTCTTCACATTTTTTCAGTATTTCATGCATTCTCATCACTCCAGTTATGAAGGATCCACTCCTTATAATTTTACAGTATTTGTAAGCGAAAACATCAAAAGGAGAAAACAAGGCTCTGTTTTGAACTTGAAAAACAACTAGGAAAAAAAACTAAAGAAAATGATTTTATCATATTTTGTTTCACCGTGATAAATATAAAAGAAAATAAAATAAAAATTTGTTAAAATTTGACATATTTTTAAATTTTTTAGTCCTTATATAATAAAGAAAAACAAGTATAGAGAAAAACAAGTAAAATGAGTTTGAATAAACATATATAATTAATTTATTAAGTTCAAACTATTTTTTCATTTTCCTCCGCATTTTATTTCCTTTCACTTTTACTCTTTATTTTCTTTGCTTATTGTTGGATATAGTGAATGAAATGGATGACATTCACTGGATAATTCTCTGTTCTTAATTCTTTGGATTTCAGTTATAAGAAATAATTATTTGGATTTTAGTTATAAGAAATAATTATTTGGATTTCAGTTATAGAATTTAATGACACTCAATGAATAGAGATTAATGACATTCAATGAATAATTTATTCCCCGAATTCTAAGCGTTTGAGACCAAAGGTTTTGTCATTCCAAAGGTCAAGTCTCTCCGCTATATAAAGGTTGTCGGGTATTTGTCTTAGATTGTTAAAGACTAATTCTGCCATGTTGTAGATACTGAGACACATAATTAAGAGTTGTATTGGAATTATTAGAATTGACATTTTCTTGAATATTTGGAAAATGATCTTTGATTCCAATCACGGTATTGTGATTAGATTTACCCAGTAGTTATGTGTTTGTTTAGAATACAATAGTATCATGGAAATCCTCAAAAGCGGATGGTTATTATCGGATAACAATGGAATATGAGTTTATAGCACTAGACAAATGTGGGGAAAGGCGGAATGGGGCTACGCCACTTCCTAGAGGACATTCAAGGTGGCGGACAAATGTGGGGAGAAATTTGAGATAGTTTATGCCATTTCTTAGAGGATATGCAAAGATGTCGAGGCCGGTGCCTCGATATGCATACATTGTGACGGTCGTCTAGCGTGGTAGAGCACAAGCCGGTATGTATAATGGTGAGTCTAGACATATCCGTCGTGACGTCTGACTCAAAATACGCAACTCAGTGGGTTATCTCTATAGATTATGTAAAATCTAAAAGGATAACATTGCGGATCCACGTAGCAAGGGTTAAGCAGGAGAGTTGGTTGAAAAGTCAATTAAGGGAATGAGGTAAGCCAGTAAAAGAATAAAGTCGATGCAATGGATACCTGACCTAGTGTGGAGATCCCGAATCTAGTTCAAAGGACAACCAAATTGTAAAGACTTTGATACAATCCTTTGTGGGATATTATCGTGTCCATTCCTATGATGAAACTGATGATACTCATAGAAGGTTAAAGCTATGCTTTTTTAATGATCTCTAAGCATTGGCGAAGAAGTAACATGAAGCTAGTCTTAATTTATAGTGGATCACACATGTAAAGAGTGAAGTGGGGCGCCAAAGGGAATTATGAATAGGAACAATTCCTGTGGCTCTTCTGAACCCGGTAGCATGTGTAGCCCCGAAATGGACATAAAAGTGAGAGAGCGGGAAATGTGTTTGGAAGATTCTTTGTGTGAGAGGTATGTCGTCGTGCCTGAATGTGAGAATAGTTCGAGGACATCGTGTCTCTTGTTTAGCTAGTAGAGTAAACATATTTTTTCACAAGGGAAGGTTCAAGGGTAACACCTACCTCTCCTATACAAGTTTCAGCACGATTTGCTTCTATCCTGCCATGTTAGTACCGTCTTTAGTCATCGATTTCGATTTCATGTGGGGGTGTTGGATATAGTGAATGAAATGGATGACATTCAGGATAATTCTCGTTCTTAATTCTTTACGGATTTCAGTTATAAGAAATAAATTATTTGGATTTCAGTTATAAGAAATAATTATTTGGATTTGATTATAAGGAATTTAATGACACTCAGATAAGTTAATGACATTCAATGAATAATTTATTTTGGAATTCTAAGCGTTTGGGAAGCCAAAAGGTTGGCATTCCAAAGGTCATCTCTCCTCTACATATAAAGGTTGTCGGGGTATTGTCTTAAGGAGGTCATCGGGTGCCTCAAAAGATCATCAGATCTTGCAGTTTTCCTTCCTTTGCGTCCTTTTGTGATTGTTCTGAGCAAACATCATGTCGGTTCGGCGGGAGTGGTGTAGCGATGCTTTTGTCGACCATTGACTGGGCACTATCCAGAATGACCTTGTACCCAGAATCTCAGCACCAACGGAGAAGGCGGAATTGTCTTGGGAAATTGTGAATTTCACAAGACTCGGTTGTTTCTCCAACTTTGTTATATTCTCCTCCTTTCTTATTGATTTAATTTATTTTGGTTTTTCTTGAATAACCATTATTTTGCAGCATTATGTGTATGTTGCTTGGAATGTCCAAACAATTGGTTTATGCGTTCCCAGGTATCTACAACAAGGAGACAATTTGTTCTAACACTTATTACTTTCTAGGTTTTGTCCTTAGTTCTTTCCTGATTTCAAACATGTCCCCTCCTACAACCTCCAACTTTCTCCTCTGAAGTAAACCAGACTACCTTATGGCTGATCAAATACAATGCACACTTCAAATGGGCGAATCTTTGTAGTAGCTTTAGATCATTATTCTGTGCCAGCCCCCAACATCGACCAACGACGACAGCCCTTCGAACAGCTCCTTACACTTTGTAATCAGCACGCTTGCAATAATCTGGGAGTCAGTTGCCATGGCCTCCTAAAGATTACTAAATTAGTTCTTAGGCTAACCTCAAATCCTATTGGCTTGCCGAATGCAGTATAAAAGGGGGTTGGATCACCATTCCGGAACCAACTACTCAATAACTACCATGGAGCTGTAATTACCGGATTAAGATGACGATGTAAGAGCGGCACTCCGGTCAGGGGCTCACCTTTGAGTAGGAACAAAGAGGATGTGGTCAGTGAATACCCTTCTTCTTGCTCAGTGTTATGGATTAGTACTTGTTGTTGAGAAAAGAAGCCGCATGAGGCGGCGGAGGCATGATAAGATTGTTGGACAGAGAGAGCAGTGGCCAGTTGAGAAATAGGCATGGGTTGGGTATGGCTGTGGATGATATTTGGAATGGATAGGTCAATTGCACATTTTAATGCCATGGAGTTGATGAAGTTGAGCGCGTGGTTCTCTACAGAAGCAGGGCTTCAAGTAGCTCATTTGCTCTCTCTTCACCGCCCAAATCCATCCTCTCATACTCTCTTCCTGTTTCTATCCTCTTCTATGCTACTCCCTTTTAAGCCCTCTAAACCAATATAGATATACAACACCAAAAAAGAGGCACTCGCCTTTTTGCATTGAATGCCATGACATGGATATGTGCTCGCAAATCTACTTGGGCCCCTCTAAGCCAATAATATCTTTAAGGGTGCTTTGGCTATGATGGAATGTAGAGTGGGAAATGGAATCTCATTCTATTTCTCCCTTACTCCTACGTTAATTTTGATAAGTTTTATAAAAATAGGAATGAAATCAAAAGTGATTCCGGTTGAAGCAAACTTCTACTTCTAAGTAGAATTTTGATTCCTCGTACATAAGTGGTATTTTGATTCCCTTCTAAAAAGATAATGTAAAATAACTTCAATTTACTATTTTAGTTTCATATTTTACTTCTCATAACCCATATTTTTAACTTCTCTCAAGGTTAGCCTTGATTCTTGTAAAATAATTCATCAATAAATATTTGAAAACAGGTTATTTCATTAAAATAGAAAATTTGGAAACATAAATATAGATATAATTATCCAAAAATCTAAAATGTTTAATTATATTTTTATTCATTCTAAATTAAATAAATCAGTGTTTACATATTTTAATATTCAAAATAATTAAAAAGTTGACATTCTATTAAAAACTCAAAATTACCATTTTGTCCCTATTTTTTTATGTATATTTATTTTTACCTCTTTTAATTTGAGTAGGGTCAAGAATAAATTTTTATCTGTGTTGAACAGAGTTCTGACTGTATCTTGAGCTTGACCTTTCCACTTTTCTCAATTGCATTAAGATTGCATTTTATTATAATATGTTTCTCTTGACAATATATATTCAACTTTTCTTGGTATTAAACAGTGACAACACTTTATATTAGATTTAAGTAAAATAAAAAATAAAAAGACTATAAGTATAATAAATTTTTATAAGAAATCAAAATTTTGCATTTGTAATAAATTATTTTTACAAATTTATTGGAATTATAATATTCTAAACAACTCTAAAATTATTTTCAAAACTATGCTTTTACAAATATTTTTCACACAAACTAGGGATATGGATTTTATTGAATATGAGGTTTATTAAATAGATAAATTTATCCTTTTTAATTTATATTTTCAAAAATTTTCTATTTAAATAATATATATATATATATATATATATATATATATATATATATATATATATATATATATATATATATATATATACTATATATATATATATATATATATATATATATATATATATATATATAATTTTCAAAATAAATAAATGAATTAAATATTTATATATAAGTATATAATTTTTTATGATCATTTTAAAATTATATATTCTTCATTTAATTTTATTATTTAGTAAAAAAAATATATAAAAGTTTATTATATAAAATTAAATAGAAATTATTTAAAATCATGTAATAGGCCATGTATTATTCTCAATTTCTATCTTTTTTCATTCCAATTCCTAGTATTACCAAACAATGGAATGGAAATAAACAATCACAACCTACCAAACACAACCTTCCAGATTCCTAAACTAATCAAGCAGCAGAATTAGATCAAATTATGATGCATTCCATGAAGCAGAATGGAAAGAAATTATTTATTCTCATTCCTCATTCCAAATTATCAAACACAACCTACCAGTTTTTGAAGGCTTAATAATTGAGCATGAAACATATACAGCACTATAAATGAGCCACTTACTGGTTCGCATTGAATGTCAGGTTATACATACATATATATATATATATATATATATATATATATATATATATATATATTGAAAATAATATAAAATGCAAAAGTGAAGAGTAATATATATAAAATGCAAAAGTGAAGAGTAGTGTATTACTCTTCCTAGAGAGAGAGAACCTTGATAAATAAGAAGTGGGAGAGGAAGATATGGAGAGAGAAAGGGAAGGGGATTTCTTTCACTCCGGGATATCGAAATATAAAAAAGGGGCTGCCTTTTATAGTCTCCCAAATAACCTTCATTTACTCAATCTTTATGTGAGTAATGAAGAGGATACATGAATGTATCTTCAAGCGCGGCCGCCCCCAGTCAGGGGTGTCCGTTGATAACGTCAACTGTGGAATACTGTGTCTCATATCATGAGACCCATATAGTAAAATGACCACATTGGCCCATACATCCATACTCACAAAAATGTATCCAACTATATTACAATAGTTTCAAGAGTTAATTACACTCTTTATATAAAACATATATTAAAATTTAAGAGTTCTAATACATGTTCTACAAAATAATCAATCAAAGCCACATATTGGCTTTCTTCTCAACAGCGGCCTCTACTGAGCGTCGTCTTCCCCAGCCTCCACTGTACTGAAAGGGGATCCCATGTGAGGTGAAGCAATGCCCGGTAGTGATAATCTCTGCTGGGTTACTCCGCCTAAGTGCACATGTAATGTCACGCAAACATTCAATTCACATTCCATACAATCCATGTTAATATACTAAGCATGCATATAACAAAATTCACCATATAACCACATATTATTTATTCGTAGCAATAACATCAAAATTAGCTCACATGGAGCTGTCGACAATTCAATTCAATGACTCACACACAGAAATTATATTTCATATAATTCAAACATCATGTTAACACCTTTAATTCCATGCATTAACATAATTATTCACACAATTCAAGCCATTCATTTTAAGCAGAGTTTTACCAAAATAACATATATGGGCGTTTGGTCTGACCAAGCAGCTAGATTTGTTTATGATTCACGAAAAGAAAACGAACAGTGGGGTGTCATGGTCCAACCTCCTCAACCTCGGTTCCATAACTGGAAAGCAAGAAATCCATAGCCATTTCATTATAGCACTAAAACCACAATTTACACCCATGAACAAACGCATATGGACCAATATGATCGAAGTAAATCTATCGGGAGCCCATCAAAGCATTAAATTTCCGGTATTTAGGTCCCAAGTTTTGGGGTAGCCAGCAACATAAAGCCTCCACCACCTAAACCAACAACAAGCTCCTTACTTGAAAAATAAAGCAGGATGAGAGAAAGACTATTCCTCAGGTGTCAAAGTCTGAGCTGGGTGCAGCGTAGCCAGCACTAAAGTGAGGAACAGCTTTCACAACCTATTGCCTCAATGGGAAATGAGTATCTAAGATCAATGGGAGATTTGAGAGAGTTTGAGCCTCTCTCTCTAAAATTTCCTTCTTTATATATCTTCCTTTTTATATATCAATTTTCCTCCTTTTTTCCCACCCAATCCGGTTGAGAGAGCTTGGGTCAAGAGGACTTGTCCTCTCATGCCACATGTCACCCTTGTATTGGTTGAGAGGATTACATCTTATCCTCTTATCCACCTACTTTGGATTTCCCTCTAATGGCATGATGCCATGTGTCCACCCATGGCCCACACTTGAGCTCATGTTTGACTAAATTCTACACATGACACGTGGCACCTCTTGAGCCACTCAAAATGTGTCAAGTGTCCCGCACTATCCGTTGCCACGAAGAAAGCATTGAGAGGTGTGCCTCGGAGTCGACGAGGAGGTCGACGTGTTCAGCTGGGTTCGCGAGACCGAGTTCAACGGTGAAGTTCGTTTGGTCATCAGGATCTAGAAAAATTCGATTTTGGTAAAGAATTACCATTTTGCTCTTTGAAAGTGGAGATTTTCTATAGGGGTTTCACATTAACTCATTCATCAAATGAATGGCGATGAATTCAAAACTTATCTATTTTAAGCTACACTATATTTAAAGGCTTAAAAGTTCAATTTAATCTAAAGTCTATATGGAATCTTCTAGATTACGTTTGCATGAAATTGGAAAATAAACTAAAATCAATAAAAAAGAAAATAGCAAAGGGAGATCGGAAAGGCATATTAATAGTAACATGAAGCTAAGGAATGTTGTGAGATCAAACCAATCTATCGCGACATCGGTGAAGTGATCTGACCAGAAAATTTCGAGTCTCAACATCGGGTGATCAGTAATAAGACATCGGGGACTAAATGTCACGACATCAACAAGAGCAATCAAAGTTGCAACATTAGCTAACCAATGTTGCAACATCAGCAGAAGACATCAGAACTTCAAGACTCAATGTCGCAACATCATCTAAAATGAGTGAAGCCAAAAGATCAATCTGTGAGCAGTACAGAACCGAGTCGCAACATCGTAGAATGATCAAAGTTGAAACATTGGTTGAGTAATGTCGCGACATCGGGTGCTCAATGTCGAGACATCATAACAAGGCAGCAAAACTGATGACATCAATTCCAATGTCGCAACATCAGCTGAATAATGTTGACATACAACTTCAGAGCTAATCTTCGCGTATCACCTTGACAATGTCGCGACATTATCATGTTTGTGCATGGACAATGCGGATTTGTAATCTTGACTGGAATTTGGTGTCGTGACACAGAGTGAACCACAACTTCTGTAGGCGCAATGTCGAGTGACATCAACACGACATCGTACAGAATAGAGGCGAGAAATTTTGGGCACCCGGGTCGTGATTTTTCATACCTCTCGTTTAGAGCTCAATAATTGGAGCCTATAAATAGAAGCTCATAGAGAGGAGTGCATGAATTTTCAATCATTTTCAACAGTTTTTGAGCTTTTGGGAGAAGCTGAAGTCTCGTTGTATATATTTTTCTTTATTTTTATTTTTATTTTTTTTAGATTAATTTTTCTTTCTTTTGGAATTATAATAGTAGATCTTAGAAGAAATTGGAGCTGTGATCATTGTTTATCTAGTTTCATTTATGTCTGAATTCAAATGGAATTTGTAATTATTTCTAGAATCCAATTTATTCAGTTTGATTTCAATTTCAATGAATTTGTCTTATCAACTAGTCATTGTCATTTGCAATCCAATTATGAAAAGGCTAAGCTCCCTTTTGGAAGGAATTTGTTGTTTTGATTTTCATTTGTAGTTTTAAAATGTTGTTGTTTGAAGGAAAACGGGATTGATTTAATTGGTATTGCTCTTGTAATGAGCTATTTTGAATATCAATGTTTTGTACCCAGAAAGAGTAGTATCTTTGCTTTGATTTCCAGGATCCCTCTAAGTGACACATATATGAACGACCTGAGAGCAAAGAGCAGTCACTTGGGGGTAAATTGGACTGATATTCATTGAACTAATGCACTGTAGAGGTCACTTTGATTAATCACTAGTGATGTTCTAACCTCTGACTTCAAGGTTCCTTTCTAGGTGACAGTAGAAGTGTGTTCAGGAGATGAAACCATATCTTGATCTGCTCAGTTTAATCATAGAGGAGTTTCATCTCAATTGTAGGATAATCTTGATCCACCGTGTTAGCTAGATTCTGAAATCAAGGAGAGAGAGAACATCCTAGTAATTGAGGACCTAAAGATACAGAATTAATAGTGGAGAGAGGCTTATATTACCTTGTCTATGGGGGACAAGTAGTTTTCTAGTCTAGAAATGGTTGTGAAATCTTGGTTTAGGAAAAATAACTAAATCTAAAGAAGG
Source organism: Tetrastigma voinierianum (assembly GCA_016808115.1). NCBI lineage: Eukaryota > Viridiplantae > Streptophyta > Magnoliopsida > Vitales > Vitaceae > Tetrastigma > Tetrastigma voinierianum. The sequence continues at coordinate 98,113 of JAEQBH010005609.1, read as the reverse complement.
GGATCATATCTAAAGTAGCTATTTAGACCCATTGACTTTGGTTTAGGAATATGGTTAAACTGAGGTAGTGAAATGTGAGTAATAAAAGAAAGTATTCCAAGGCTATCTTGCCTTGCTCTTGGATAATCAAGTCCTCATATAATGTTTTAACACATTTTCAAATGAAAAATCATAACAGCGATTTTATTCTAGTGTTATTTTCTGCTGGAAGAATCTCTGATTCCTGGGTCGTTCTTTTCACCAGAAAGCCATTCCGATAAATTATATTCCAGTTATAGTTCAGAACTTCCAATTAGACGTTCAAATAGTGATTTTCTTGAGTAGTAGTGGTAGTTGATCTTTAGAATTTCTCATTAATCTTTGTGGGTATGATATTCGGACTTATAGAGTCCACTTTATTACTTGTATGACACATTACCTTTATGCACTTGCAATGATTGGAAGCCGAAAAAAATTCTAATTACGAGATCATTATATCACAACCAACATAAAACAAAATTTACACATGTTAGTCGAAATCAAGTTTTTAGCATAAATGTTGGGGGTGGAACGGTTCTTTTCCAATTACTTTATCAATTTTTGTCTATGTTAAAAATTAGTCAAACAAACTTTTGGTGTGATTGCAGAAATTGAATAGTTCTTATTATGAAATCTGAAAGTAGAGTGATCACATATTTTGAGGTCTTAACAGGATTTTTGGAGGCTGGCTGCCGAGGGTAGATAAAGTTCTTTATTGTGATGTCAAAAATTTGGAGCGATCCTATTTGGTCTTAACAGAACCTCATAATGTGGTCATTATTATACATAATGAGTTATCATTTATAGCCCTCATTTACAACCTCCTTGAATGACCCTTGATCGAGAATAGCAATGCCTCATTAAAACATGCGAAGTAAAATCCCGGTGGAGACCAAAAAACCTAGCAGAAAAGGGAAAAGAGTACAATATTCTTATGATGTTGTAGATTCTTCTTAGTTTGTTAGGACTACCTCATTAAAAACCTTGCCAATAAAACACAATAGGATAAAACCTGGGCGAAGGGAAAAAGAGTACAGTACACTAACATCATGTTATAAGCATACTCTCCCTTAAGTCAATGTCCTTCAATTGAGCATTCCAATCTTATATCTTAGCTTCTTAAATGTTGAGGTTGGCAATGACCGTCAATAAGACTGCTAAATTATCATTTGAGCGTATTTGTTGAACATAAATTTCACCACTCTTCTGGAGTTCATGTGTATAAAAGAACTTTGGAGAAATGTGTTTAGTTTTATCTCCTTTGATATAACCTCCTTTGATATATGTAATGCATGCATCATTATCTTCAAATAATGTTGTTGGACTGACTTGGATAGACGGGAGTCTGCATGATTCTTGGATATGTTGAATCATCAATCTTAGCCATATACATTCACGACTTGCTTCGTGAATTGCTATAATCTCTTAATGATTCGATGATGTGGCTACTATTGTATGCTTAAAGGATCTCCATGAAATAGCAGTTCCATTACAATTAAACACATACCCTGTTTATGATCTAGCTTTATGTGGATCTGATAGATATCTTGCATTAGCATATCCAAGCAATTATTGGTTTGATTCCTTTGAGTAAAATATACCCATATCAGTTGTTCCTTAGAGGTACCACGATATGTGCTTGATACCATTCCAATGTCTTAGAGTTGGAGCGAAACTGTACCTGGCTAATAAATTGAAAGAAAAAGAAATATCTTGGCGAGTACAGTTAGCAAGATACATAAGTGAACCAATGATACTAAGATATGGTACTTCAGGACCAAGCAATTCTTTACCCTTTTCACAAGGACGAAATGGGTCATTTTTCATGAAAGAGAAGGTTTGTAACTTGAGCAAACATTTTCTTTCTTACTTAATATTTGCCTCTTATTTCCTGCCTTTAATTTTATGGTTTTTCTTTTTAGGTGTAGCATAATGAAAGCGATGTGATGATGGCGCTTTCATACTTAAGAAAAATATCGTACTCCTCTCAAACCTCATTGACCAACAAACTCCAAGAAAGCACCTCGTATCATCTCAACTACAACAATGGTCCTTGCATAACCACTTGTTATACCCGAAGCTAATATCATTCGGGTTGGAGGACATATGGGGATTTCTCCTATAGAAGTCAAAATATTCCAAATTCGAGGCTCGAGTTACAATTATCAGAAATAAATCTGGCAACATAGATGAAGCGATTTTATGCCTTATTGAATGAGATGAAGAAGAGAAGGACCATGATGCATGAGAGGCTAAATGAAAGATAAGTCAACAATGAAAAGAATCTTGGTGACCAAACTTAGAAAGATCTCTTTAGCGCAAAGAGCCACGTGCATTAGAGGAGCAATATTCAAGGCCACTCCCAAGCGGCATAAAGGATGAGGAAAAAAGAGAATATAACTTTGTGCCTTTGAGTTTTGAGGAGGAAATCCAAGATCCAACATTGGTTGAGGAGAAAAAGAATGAACTTGCTAATGAGGAAGAGCTATTAGGGGAAAAGAGGCAAGTTGAAGAGCAACATCCGCGAAAAACAATTGAAAATGTTTTAGTTGGGATTGACAAGTTCAATTTCCCCATTAATTTTGTGACTTTGGACATGGAAGAGGACCAATAAGTGTCATCTATAGGAAGACCTTCCAATACCACAAGTCAAGCATGGATTGATGTAGAACATGGGGAGATGACCTTCCTTGTCGGTGAGGAAAAAGTGAATTTTAACCTCCACCAAAGCCTTTTTTTTTCTAAAAAAACCAGGAACGAGCTCTTTATCCCCTATTGTTGAATACCCTTTAGTAAAAAAAATCCCTTCTTTACCCTAACATTTTGTCGTCAATGTTATATCTTGTGAATACATGTAGTGTGAATTAGGAGTTTGGTTGAAGTGGGTGTGCTTTGAATGGAAATAAAGGGAGGCTTGGGGTAGAAAAAGGAAGAAAAAAGTAGAAAAAAAGAAAGAAAAAGAAAGCAAAAGAAAGAATAAAGCAAGGAGGAGTAAGTTTGGCCTTGTAGCCTTCCTACCTTGAGTACTTAAGTCTGAAGGGGTGTTTCAACATCTAGTACCCTAAGGCCCAGTTGGTCACAAGGTTGTTGACCTAAGGATTACCGTTACATGGGATAGGTAGAAGCTTAAGGAGGGTCGACATTGCCTCTTTCCCCTACAGCCAGAAGGCTATGAGAAAAAAGAAATAAAGACTTGGTCTTCTCGCAAAAAATGGTGAAAATCGTGAAAATCAAGCAAGTTTGGGGGAATGACTATGAGATGAAAATATGAAATGAGCTAATTTTGGGGGGAAGCTTAGGAGATCAATTGTGAAGAATTCAATATGCTAAAGAATGGACAAATAAGTAGAGAAAAAGGAAAAATTTGTGTGTTGGGTAAATTAAAATCTAAATAACCTATTCAACTACCCTTACCTAAGTCATACATTACAAGCTAATGAGGACCTAGTTGATCCTAAGAGTTGTGAATTGCCTACATTAGTAAACGGTGATAAGCCAAACAAGCCTATAGAGCCTTCTACACTCACCATGTGAGTCAGAGATCCCCATTCCACTCATACTCATCTAATTCCATTTGAATTGCAATTGACCAGAGAGAGGAAGACTACACACACACACACACACTTAGGAGCTTTGGTTTAGGTTGTTCAACTCATGGTAAATCTATTGTTTTTGAAAAAGGCTATCTCAAAGTTTTATTTATGTTATATGAAGGCAAGATCCTTGAGGAAAATTATCATTCATTATCCCAAATTTTTTCTCAACATATTTGTAGTTGTGAATAAGGAAAGTATCCTATTACTTTGCTTGAGGACACGCAAAATACTAAGTTTGGGGGAATTTTTTAGGTACGCTTTAGGTTAGCCTTTATTAGTGCAAAACGTAGCATAATTCATGTTTGTTATGCTAACTAAGCACCCTTCTTATTCATTATCATGTATAACCCCCTATATTTGTGTATTTTGTAAAAACGAAGAAAACGAGACGAAAAACAAACAATTAGGGCAAGAAATGAAGAATTTGTGCAAGGAAAAAGCTGTGGCCGTGACCATAAGGCAAATTCAGGAAGTGACTATGTAGCCAACTCTCGGTGTGGTCGCAACCACATAACCTATTTTCAGCCAACATTTGGTATGGTTGCGACCACGGAGCTCCCTTGCAGCAACTGAGTAACAACACTCTCTATGTGGTCACGACTTAGGTCGCGACCATAGACCGTTTTCTTGCATATTTATGTGTGGTCGCGACCACAAGCCCTCTATAGTCGCGACCATGCAACGTTTTGGCCTATTTTTCAATTTGTATTTAAGGACCTTTTTAACTATTTTCTAGGGTTCAAACTTTTAGAGAGGAGGCTCTTGTTGGGTTGCCACCAAATTGTTGTTAGGACAAGTATTGAAACACATATGCCAAGGACTAACTAAAGTCCCCTGCAATTGTACCACAAAAACTTGGTGTTTTAATCAGTTTTCTACTTATTTCTTGCTTTTAATATTTATAAATTCAATTTGATGCATTCTTTGCTAGTGCGTAGATGGCAATAATAAAGTGGATTTTAGATCTGATCTCATTCATGGATGTCATAATTTAATGATCAATTACCCTTACTACTCAAGAACATCACTATTTGAACCTCTGTTTTATTGAGTAGATTAACTAACATAACTGAAATAATAGTGTTTTTGGTATATTTTGTTTTAATTGAAAAGATATTTAAATCTAAAGGAATCAAAGGTTTCATTAATTAGTAATAAACAAGGAATGGATCGATGTCACAGTCATCAATTTGAATGTGCTCAAATACAGAAAATATAGTTGTGGGCTTAAATTTTAAGTTTCGAAGAACAGATGACAACAATATTGATATACCTTCAACTATTATATTTCTTGTTTGGATCATAATATTTGTAACCAGATCAAATGTCTAAAATAAACTGCATAGAGATAGTTGTAAGATTGACCGTTCTCAACAGTGCTAATCGTATGTGTTCTTCGGGTGTGGCGCACACCGGGCCAGGCCAACACTGACATATCCGATGCCAATTGAGGCCTCGATGCGGTTTGAATCGTGCCAGCTGACCTGGCACCGGCGGTACCGGCGAGGATGACTTCTAGTATTAAACTAACGATCAACGGTTCGCCATTCAAAATTTTTCTTTATCTTTGGGAGGACATTGAAGTCAACGGATGGGCATCGTGATTCATCAGGTGATAACGAAACTCTTGGTTCAGCGACCAGCCATTCTGCGCACTAAAACCTCTTCTTGCTCTGAACATCTTGCGCGTCGCGAGCATCTTGACGTAAACGAATTACGGCGTGCATCTGGTATAATCTGAACGCGGGCGCTCATCATTACGAAGACAATGTAATTGAACCAATCTCAGTGCGAACACGGCGTTCCGTTATTGCTGGTAATAAGAACCTGTTCATTTGGAAGACACGTCTTTGCAACTGGAATCGCCAGTAACGTTATTGATTGGCACCAAATTCATTGGCGCCGTGGAAACTTAAAAGGTTCGAAGCTGTTTGGTTCACTTTGATTGAACGCCAAACCAGACGTATTAAAAATCTAACCGATCGCGCGGTTTGGGTCTTCCTCTGATTATATGACTGAAAATCAAGAATAAAATAGAAAAAGAAAGAAGGCATTGTATTCGAAACGATTTTCTTTCTCTCTCTTTTACGTATCTATATGTTTTGTCATTTGGTGTCGTTTTGATCATGCCTGCTTTCTATTATTATAATGCGGATGGATTCAGGTGATTTTATGGACTGAAATGCAGCCACCAAATAACATCTACGTCAACATTATTCGCGCATTCGTAATAAATCTTTATCTTGGACTTTGTTAATGGCGTTATCGCGGTGTTTGTTGATATCTTCATATTTTTCTTTGGATTGACATCGTGACAAAGTTTTATCGTTATACATTGACAAGTTCTATCATTGTCACGACAATGTTGCAGTGTTGGATGTCTTTTGAGTTGTTGTGAGCTTGTCGCGACACTGCAGCTTGGAATACCTCGTGGATGATTGTCGCGACAAACTTATCATTGTCGCAACAAAGTCTTAGTTGATTTCTCAGGTACTTTCATCATAATTTTCATGACAAAGTTTGAAATGTCTCCACAATGTTCATTGCCCTTCTACCTTGAATTGTGTTGTGACAAATTGTGAAATGTTGCGACAACTTCCAATTGTCTTCTCAAAACTTCTTCTCCATCTTTATCACGACAGGGCTTGAATTGTTGCGACAACCTTTAGTTTTTGTTGCGACAATAGTAAAATTGTCATGACATTACTTCTTTCTACCTTAGCCAAATTTGCTGCTTTTCTTGCTCTTTATGCTTATTTTGTTCTCAATACATGTAAAACACTAATTTGGGTGAAGATTCCATAATTTTGCATTAAATTGAACATTAAGGTCTCAAATATGCATGAAAAATGGACTTAAAACTAGATGAGTTTCACACTCATCAGCTCTCTTCTAGGGTTTCTTCTCCTTGAAGTTTTATTCCATTTTTAGGTTAGGTTTTCTTTAGATTTCTTAGATTCGGGTTTATTTGTGAATACTTTGGTTTGTAATTGGTTATTGGTGAGAAGCACAACCTTGTGGAGTGTGGATTTTAGCTTGGAGCTTAGGATTGAAGATATTTGCAACTTAACCTCTGTTTTGTGTTTATATCTCTACTCCTTCTTTAATTTCTGCAGGTTTATGTTTTTCATTAACATGAATTTGTGGGTTTTGATTGCTGAAATGATAGCCTAAACATTTCATAGGGTTGGTTATCAAATTTGGTGTTTGATTTATTTAATCTTTAGTTTGGTTGGATGATTTATGCTTGATTTGTTGTGTTTGGTGTTAAATCTTTGGAATACTAAGGTTTTGGTTAATTGATACATTATGAGAATTGAATATTTGATCCTCTTACTAGGGTATCCTTATTGACGCTTAGATTACACCCTAAAATATGGTTTTGATTCACCAAGGTGTGAATGCATTGTCGGAGTTTGAATCGGCTTAGTAAACGAGGATTACAGGAATTTAAATCTCTCTCTAGTATTAGCGGATTTCGTAGGAGGGGACACGAATGTTTTAAGTGGGAAGTTTACGAGGGCGTAAGCGCGTGACCTATTCGAGCTTGGTTGCTATGGCTCTGTGCTGCAGAACATCGCTATGACCAAATCAGGCTCTTTGAGGAAAAATGTCTTTGAAAAGTATCTCCCTATCGCCTTGATGGATATGGGTGGCCAGAATAGTGAATGATAAGAAGAAAATGAGGGCACGAAAGTGGGATCCTTATATCGTATCCTCGAACCAATTCAAGTCGTAATTCATTCAGCCCGGACATCATACGGATGAACCACTAAACATCATTAGAAGATAACCAACATAGTTCCTCTGATTCTTTCTCCAGTTTTATTCAGTACTCAATTTTCCTGAAGTACTCTATTTTGTTTAAGTTTAGACCACTTTATTATTTTATAATTTCATCTCAAACAATTGAGACGCTCAGATAGTGAACTAATCTAGTAGTCGGGGTACTGTAGTGTACCATTGCATGTCAATGTCATACCACATATGTAATGAATGCCATATGGACAAATTTATCTCATACATTTAACCATGTATCATGGACAATTATATTACATGCTTATAATTTCCAAAACAACCATTCATTTCAATGTCAATATATAAGCATACATATATTAACATTCATCAAACATAACAATTATCAAAGCATGTTATTACAATCAACTAATAACACCCTTCACCCTCAAGGCCAATTGTGGCATATATAATGCCCATAAAAACAGCCCACACAAGCAGCCCCAAACTGGCTCTTGAATTGGCCACAAAATCGGCTAAACAAGCCTTTAAATCGGCCAAACAAGCCCTTAACAGTCCAGATTATTATTTTCAATCCAAACAGTCCCTAAACACTTTTTGGGACATATTACACAACCACAAATCAACCGCATAAAGCAGGCCTAAGCAGGCGTAAAAGCAGCAAATTAAAGTCGTTAAAAAACATGCCAAAAAACCCCTTATGGCATAAATTAACAGTTCGGATAATTATTTTTAATCCAAACAGTCCCTAAACACTTTTTTGGATATATTATACACAATCACAAATCAACACACAAAATCGGCCACAAACGGGCTGCAAAATGACAATTAAAGTCGTTTTAAAATAGGCCAAATAACCCCTTAGGGCATCAATTAATAGTCCGAATAATTCTTGTTAATCCTAAAAGTCTCTACACACTTTTTTGGGACATATTACACATAACCACAAATCAACACACAAAATCGGCCACAAACGAGCTGTAGAACGACAATTAAAGTCGTTTTAACCTATGGCAAAACAACCATAGAGAATGAGAAAATAGTCAGACAACCCTTAGGTAGAAATCAGTCCACAAAAGTAGGAATAAACCAAGGTAGGAAGAATCCCTACCTCTTGAAGCGTAGTAAAATTGAAGGAGGTCTCAAGAACACCTCTTAATCTTGAAAATTTTGATTTCCCGAAATCTCCTCATTTGGATCTTCAGTGAAATTCCTTTTTTGGTACCCACACGTAGCCCTTGTCAAGTAAATGAACTTTCACTCTTGTCTCGATGAATTCCGACCGACAGAACTCCGTAGATAAAAAAGAGAAGTCTTGGAAGCTCTCTACTCTCCCTTCCTCTCTCACGGTCTTTCTCTCCAACAGGAAAACAAATGGGATATTTTTTATACCAAGCCTCTTACTTAAGTTTAAGTGAGTGGCTCACATCGCGCCACGTGTATACGACTTGTCCTGGTTTGTTTCTGCCCTGAAATGATTTATTTTGTCCTGGTTCAAATTCAATTTATTTTAAATTAACTTTACTTAATTTATTTTCCACTTTCAAGATTTTTCTTAAAATCCCCTTTTTGGGGTTAGCCAGGCGGCAGCGCCCTAGAAAATTATGAAAATTCAAGCGTCTTGAATTCATGAAGTCGAGTTTGGGTAACTAATTCTGGGCAGATCAATGGTGAGAGTCCATTTCATCATCAGAGATCAAAAACTATAGGTTGCAACTTTGTCTATGTGAGTCATTCTAGTTTGCCCTTTTTAGAAAAAATCAAATTTACCCTGGGTTTTTACATTTGTAAACCATATTGACATACTAAGACCATAAAGTAATGGAAAGATCCACATGGTGGATGGATCGGTCCACATATGCCCCATGTATTCTTTCAAAGAAGACTGGTCACTAAAATGTGATTTTGTTAAAGGATGGTCTGACTTTCAATTTACCTTGTGAGCAAGCATCACATGGGTATTCATTGGGCAAAAGAATCTTCTAGTTCTTTAGTGGATGCCCATGTGAGTGTTCTATGATTCTTCGCATCATTGAGGACCCAGGGTGACCCAACCTGTCATGCCAAAAAACAAAAGTCTTTGGGTCGTTGAACTTCTGGTTCACAACAACACATGACTCGATATGCTTTATATTTATATGATATAACCCATAGGAGAATGCTGGTATTTTTTCAATTATAAGTTTCTTGTCATAAACAATAGAGGTAATAAAGACATTTTTTATTACCTTCATTCATAGTTTCAATATGATATCCATTTCTACAGATTTGAAATCTAGTTCCATTTGGTAGAATAAAATATATCATTGATATGAAATCTAGTTCCATTTGGTAGCATTATGCTTGGTAAAGGCCAGCCAAATGTTTGGAGTGTATGACATGTAAGCAACCAATGCCCTTTCATACCATATCTATGACAACTATTCTCATGGTTCTTAGAAGGTTTATCCCTTATTTACTTCCCATTTTACTTCATTATTAATCCGCTTCTAGTGGTAAGATTTTTCCTTTAGAAAGGATTTGAGGGATCATCGATATGGTATTGGGAATTTCTTCCAAGATCACAACCATGACCGATCTTCATCCATGCCCATGAGTTTGGGATGATGTTGATTCACTTCAGGGAATCATTCAAACCCAATTGGACTAGATTGATTATTTTTCATCAAAAAGTTCAATAGTTTCTTTAGCATCAAGGATCTAAGATAGATAATCCCTTTTTGAAATGTAAAATTTCATAAACTTGAATTTTATGAGATTTTACATTGTTGAAATTTTTTTGATATAAGACAAAATAATTAAAATCAACTACAATAAATGTCAATATAGATTTTGACTTACAATCAAAATCAAATATCTTGGAGCTTTTAACAATATATAATAAAATCAATATTAATATACACAAAATAAATTGAGAATAATATAAATTATTAACCTTATTGTGATCTAAAAATGATATATAATATACCAGTGTAAAAGCATTGGTCTTAAAAATAAAAGGCTTTTTAAATTTATCATAATTGGTAAGTTGGCATGATATAATACTGTTAGTGATTGGTGTAAGCAATTCAAAGGTCAAGGCTATAAACATGACATATCTGTTTATATGATGATCACACATTTTAAAATATTATGTGTCTGTGCCTCTCCATAGATATTCCATATAACATATAATATCATGAATGTAAAATATGTCATGACATCCATTGTATCATAAATTACACAAAACTCAAGTAGTATGTGATAAGTGAAGGCTTCCACATTATAGTGATTAAACATATGCAAACTTGTGTTAATAACGTGTTGTGAAAATATTATAAAATGCAAAAGTGAAGAGTAGTGTATTACTCTTCCTAGAGAGAGAGAGTAGAGAGAGAATCTTGATAAATAAGAAGGGGCTTTCTTTCACTCCGGGATATCGAAATACAAAGAAGGGGTTGCCTTTTATAGGCTCCCAAATAAGCTTCATTTACTCACTCTTAATGTGAGTAATGAAGAAGATACATGAATGTATCTTTAACTCATTCATTAAATGAATGAACTTCATATATATATATATATATATATATATATATATATATATATACATATTGGCATATTCCAATTGAGACTAATTAATCAGTTTACTCACATAATGGTTGTGCGGTAAATCAATTTAACAATTTAATATGATTTAATAATCTAATTTAAGTTATTAGATAAATGAAACATATTTGATAGGAACAATGCATTTTCAACCCCTACACTTTCATTTTTTTGACATTTACCCCTTGTACTTTAAAATGTTAAAGTGAATCTCATATAGTATTGAAAACATAAAATATAAGTCATTTTGTAAAGATCGTTTGTGCGTGCTGTTCAAATGTCGTTAAATGGTAATGGAGAATAAAATTCATTCCATTTATGAGGCCACATGGAAAAGTAAAAAATAAGATTTACTTTAATATTTAAAAGGAAACTCTCATACAAAAAAATGTTTAAATAAAAAAAAAAACCTCAAATATACCCTAAATTAAGTTTTTTTTTATTGTCATGTAATTTTAATTTGAAGATATATTTTTAAATAGAATTTAAAAAAAAGTCAAAATTATTTATATTAATTAATAAATCACATATAAAATCTCTTTTGTTGAAAAATTTATGGGAAATTTTTTTTAAAAAGACATAAAATAATTTTACTAAAAATAGTTTTGACTTATACTTTGATTTATTTATATTTAAATTTTATGTTCGAATTACAAAGTTAAATTTCTTAATCCAAAATGTAATTAATGAGTTTACAAATTAATGGTAATCATTTAAGTCAAACTATTTTCAGTAAAATTCTGTTAAGTATTTATGTTTTATTTAAAAAAAAATCATATTTAAAGAATTTTATAAAAATATAATAAAATATTTTTATATTATTATAACTAAATTTTTGAATTTTATCATCTATTTAAAAAAAATATTTTTAGATTATTTAAAAAAATATATTTTTAGATTATTTAAAAAATATATTTTTAGATTAAAATTACATGATACGAAGTCAAAAAAAATCTTAATCTATAATATATTTCGAGATTTTTTTTTATTTCATATATATATATATATATATATATATATATATATATATATATATATATATATATATATACATATATATGTCTATATATATATTTGCATTGTATGGGGGAGAATGGTTGTAGTCAAATAGAGAAATCATATTTTTAACAAATATAAAGATATGATAAGTTTGAAGGTTTGAAGTTTTATTTATCCAATTTTCAATTATTTAGTTTCATTTTATTAAGAATTTAAATCGTCTCGATTTTGCCAAACTTTTTTATCCTTTGATACATATAATTACTTAATATTTAATAAATAAAATAGAATTATATTATATGATTAGATTCTTGATTGGAGTGTCACGGTAGGTGCCAGCGGAATCCAACAATATTTATATCCTAGGATTCCTCTTTGCCAGTAACAGAGCTCTTTGCAATATAATTAGTCTAGGGTCGAACTCCCCCGAGGATGGGTTTTTCTTCATGCGAAATGATCTGAGTTGACTGAAAATGGTGTTTTCACTTTGAATTTGGAGTTTCTTGTAAAAACAATGGGGTTGATGGCTTGAAAACCGCAGCGTAGAGAAGAAATAAAGTGTAAAAAGAACTCCTTGAAGTTTCGAAACCACTTAAATCACTTAGTGATTTCTAAGGCAATTATGTCATCCTCGGGTCCTTTTCCTCTCGTTGGGGAGGATGACCTATAGTCATTCCAGCGGATCTATATTTAGCCATAAAGGCGAAGACCACAAAGGTTTTCTCTGTATATAGCATTTATTAACTTCTTCATTAATGTTTGAAGCGGTTAAAGCGGCTCTTGGATCTAACTGCGGGAACAAATAAATAGCAACTAGTTTAGCATAGTGGATCTAGCAATAAGTATGTGATCGCCTTGCAATCTCTTTTGCCGCTTTCAGGGTACATCTGAGGATTATTAAGTCTGAAAACATAAATGATAAGTAAATGCTGCGCGTTAACAACAAGAGAACGATTACTTTACCTCCAAACTTCAACCCAGTAGCCCTCCTCTTCAAGGATAAGGGGGTTTTAGCCAAGCATCCCTTGAGTTGTCATCCTCAAGGGGTGTTTGGTAGGTGAGAAAGTGCAAGAAAGGGAGAGAAAACGAGGGAAAATCACCAAGGCGGGAAAGTTGAAAGCTTTGGCACCAATTTTATTGATTGATGGATTGATTGATTTTACAGAGCTTGATTGAGAACCTCACTCTTGCTCAAAGTCAAAGGAAATTACAAAAGAAGTATGAAACAACAAAGAAATACAATGAGAGCCCGATTTTATGGTACAAAACCATAGCCCGGTCGGTCGACACGACAAAGCAGTCGGTGCGAAAATTTCACATCTTTGTATTGAAAATTTCGCATCACGAAGAACCCTACTAATACTTGCAAAATCTACGCGAAAAGTACTCACTCTCCGCTTTGTATTTTAGCTCAAATTCGATTGCCACATCTGACTTTAGGTTGTCTTGGGTTCTTAGTATTTGAATTGACTTCGAAGATAATGGTGTAGTGGCTTGAAAAACTACGAATATCCACAAAAATATGATCGATGTATAATTTGGGACCTTAGTGTATCAATTTGGGTTATTAAGTTGATAGTACATAAAAGTGCTCAAGACTGCCAATGAGCAATTTCCAACGACCTTGTTGAGCCTTAATCACTCCCCCGATCGACACGTTACTGATCGCCATGATGACAAAAAAGAAGGAAAAGCAAACAGGTCATGCTCATGCAAAAGGAATGGTATTTTCAAAAAGTGTATGGATAAGTAATGCCCCACCCTCAGTGTGAATGATTGAGACCCTACACAACAACCAGCTTGGAAGAATAAATGCCATACAGGACCAAGTTTCAGAAGAGTATCTATCCCAAGGGAATCGACCTGAAACTTCCACCAAAATCTAAGTGTTTATGTTATCGGTTTCATGATAACTGCTACGTGCTCCCCAACCAAGCTCTTGCAAATCATGGCACTTGACCAACCTAAATAAATATGGTTCCACTCTTTTGTCATATTTCTTTTTGTATCGTAGGATGCAATGCTGAGAAATTGACCTCACCAAAGTCCTTGTAACGGGGGTCCCCCGATGACTCCCAACCAGCTGACTTAGGCATCAAGTCATGAGGATCTTTCGACCACCTAACTCCTCAGGTTTCACCACTGGACTCGAATGGGTGAAATTCCAACACCTACGACTACGCTAAACCTCACCTATCCACCCATTATAACAAGCACTAAGTCAGTGGCTCCCAACCCGACTAAGGCTTAGGAGCTGAGGCTTCAAGACTTCGTAGTGCCACCTCGGTTCGTGGTAGGGGTTCAGGTAGCGATCGTGGCCTTCTTCTCTTTTTCTTTTCGCTTTTCTGCTTTTGCTTTGCACTGCTTTGGAAGACTTCATTGGCAACCTGCTGAGGAACCATAACCTTTACGGGTGATTAATGAAACTGAGGTAGGTTTGTCAAGGGAATTTACATGCGGTGCGGCTCTAATGAAGCAAGAAAAATTTTGCATCTGAAAATTTGCCTTTCTTTACCAAAAATCCACCATGCTCACTCTCCTGCGTATTTAGCTCCAATTGCCTTCTGATTTATACGTGCAGCTTCAAGTTCAGCTCGAGTTCTTCATATTTGAATTGACTCAAAGATAATGGTGTAATTGGCTTGCAAAACTACAAATATATCCACAAAATATGATCAGTAGTATAGCCGGGACCTTAGTGTATCAATTGTGTTATTTAAGTTGATTAGTACACAAAAAGTGCTCAAGACCTGCAATGAACATGGCTCAAAACAACACTATTTGGGCACTAATCAATTCTATTCCCAAATTAATATTAAAACTCATTAATTCTATTTTGGATTAAGAAATTTAACTATTATTTGAACATGAAATTTGAATTAATGGTAATTATTTTAAATCTAAACGAATGTAGTATTTTAAAATCCAAATGAAATTATTTTTTGAATTTGATCAAATATCTATTTTTTGAAAAATATTTTTTAGATTAAAATTATGTGATCATGAGTAAAAAATTATTAATTTAGAATATATTTCAAGGTTTTTTATTTAAACATTATTTATGCATATTCCAATTTTTAATAAATACAAAATATGTATAGTTTGAAGATTTGTACAATCAGTTGTATATATATATATCCAATTTTCAGTTTTCTAGTTTATTAATTGATTAAATTTAAATCAAACAGTATTTATCCAATTTTTAGTGTCCAAAAATTGATTAAATTTAAATCAATTGTTAATCTTTTGTGAAACCCCGAAAAATCTGAATTTTTGAAAAATGGTAGAACGGTAAAATTCGGTCAAAATCTGGATTTTTTTTTCTAGATATCGGATGATGAAACGAACTTCACCGTTGGAATCGTCTCGCGAAATCTAGCTACCACGTCGAATTTCGTTGAATTACGAGGCGGTCGGGTACGTTTTTCGAAGCGATAGCGTAGTGGGGGACGCCAGGCGCATTTGAGTGGCTCGAGATTGAGACACATGTCAGAGTGGAGATCTAGTCGAACAAATGGCTGAGTGGGACCCCGAAAGAGACATGTGGCAACACATGGATTGGAGGGAAATCCGAGGTAGATGGATAAGGTGATAAGGGTAATCAAGGAGCCACTTAGGGTGGACAGAGTGGCAAGAGTGAGAGGACGCTATCTCGCGACTTGTATCTTTCGACCGGTTGAGGAGAGAGGGAGAGGGAAAAGGCAAACCCGATTTGAAAGAGAGTTTTAGAGAGAGAGACTCACATTCTCTCTAAATTTCATACAGAGAAGCCGATGGATGCGCATGGTTTCAAGCGGAGCAAGAGGAAGAGTTCATCCTCCCACGGCAAGGCTTCGTAGAGACCGAAATCAGGGAGTTTGACAAACTCCGAGAGGTAGGGGTTTTCTCCTACTTGGTTTAATTCTTGTCTAAGGGCCATTCAAATGGCATGGCTTGTGTGAGGTCGTGAGTGGCCATGTGAACCGTCCCAAGACTTTTGGACACTGTGCTTGAGATTTCGGGACTGTTTACGGAACGTCCGGGGACTGATTTGTGGGACTAATTAATTGTCCTTGTGTGCCATTTTTATTTGTTAGAGTTAAAATGAATGAAGGTGTGGTTGTCTTGCCACTAAGGGAATGTTTGGTTGTGTTTTGAACCATGGGAATGCGCCATATTGTGGTAGTACAAATTAACGGACGCTGGCTGGTTTTTAGGTAGGAAGCCAGGGATTTTGGCAGTGAGTCCTTACGGTAAGTGTATCCACATCAGTGGAGCTTGATGTTAGGCTTTGGTTCTCGGTCGGACCTGTAGACGAGTTATGGTCTTTTTACTGAGAGCAGTCTAATGGCGAGGTCGACTGTGGGGTTAACTGTAGAGTCGATTTGTGGGGTCGACTCGGCCCGGTCGCTCGATAAGGTCGGCTAGGTCGGTGCGGACAGGAGATGACTAGTATGGAGGATGACTGACTGGAAGTGAAACATAACTCAGGGGATCATGGAAGACTCAGGCTTTTGGGCGATATGCCTTGGCGCGATCCGGACTCTTGGTGTGTTGAATCTTCTGAAGAATGGTGGTCAAATTATTGACAGATATTGGGATAAGCGGGTGTGGAACTTTAACTCATTGGGGTTGGGAATATTAAGAGGTTGAATGGAAGACTCAGTTGGTTTGCGATCTGTTCTATTCAGATAAATCTTAACTGTATTGTCGTTTCTTTGAGATTGACTTTGTGAACCGATAAGTGCAGATCAAGTTATGTTATGTCTTTGTGGGGACATGAGACGAACTCTTGGGTTGGGAGGGTTCGATAATCAGATGGTTGGAAGACGACTGAATGAAAATCGTGTATAAAATTGATGATCATGACTGTTTCGTAGTTCGTTGATGTTAGACTCTTATGAAACTAACGATTCAAGATTATCGCTGGTGCGCGGAACGGTGGTGTAAGATGACTCTTGGATGGAGATGACTCGACTGGGATATGATTAAACCAGCGGGTTGAGTAGATACCTCAAACTTGACGCGGTTCTTGTTTATGTTAGACTATGGATGGTTGATTTCTTGTTCATAAATCATTGATGGGTTGATTATATTCAAATCTTTGGAGTTACCGGTGATCTGTTTGGGTGCGACAAGTTACAGTTTAAAAACGTTAATTAGATGTTTATCAAGGAAGGATCATATGATAAGAAGCGCGTTAGTAAGTAACGTTATGAGTTCAATGAAATTTACTCTGTTCGTGAAGAATTCTGATTGTTCTATTTCAGACATTGAAAAGAAGGGATAGACATTATATCAACAGTTCACGATCAAATATGGAGGAGTTTGGGACTGAGTGAAGCTTAAAGTTTTCAATTTCAGATATAAGTTATGTTGGGATATAAAATAGTTCTGTTATTTGTGAGAGGCTGTGGGTTTCTGTTGGATAGATCAAAATAATGACCATTATGGATATGAAGCTTGTTTAGTACTATAGAAAAATATAATAATGGTGTGATGCGATCATGAAGCGTTCAATTCTCGGATGAGCTGGTTTGTGTCATTATTCATTCATAGCTAATTTATGACTTTCATTTGGGCTTAATCAGACATATGTGTTGATTGTTATCAAACTTCAAATTAACTTCAGTAAAGTGACATAATCCACAGTAGTTAGTTGATGACGTGATATGTTTTTATGGCAGCATTTGGAGACTGAGTGGTTCTGAGTGCTGAGTGGATGGCGAAAGAATGGGAGTGGGTTGGAAGATTTGAGGGACTGGAGGTGTGTTTGAAGTCTCATGGTTCCAGCCCAGGTGGAGTGATAATGGCTGTTTTGACTATCAACGGATTCACCTCGGAGGAATGATCCGATATGTTGCAGATCACAGTATCAAGATTTCGAGCTCAAAAGCACTATTTCAGAAAAATGATCTTTACTCCATTGGCTGTATCGTGAAGGGTGAAGTGAAGGCTTAGAATATGGAAGTGGTGGTCCATTCTCATACCTCATCATATAGAATATTAGTAAAAATATATATGTTTTGTGAATGTTTGGTGTGCCATTGCGTGAGCACTTAGGTGGGAGTAACCAGTCAGTGGAAAGTGCCAGTAGGCGTTGCTCACTTGGATTGTGGGATCCCGATTTTCGGGTACGGGACGGGAGTCACGGGATGAGCCGAGAGAGAGCGTGTCGCCGGGGCGGGATATGAGTGCGCAATTTAGTCTGTAGAGATAAGCCAGTGGCCTTATTTAATATTTGTAAATTACGGAAAAACCAGTCCGGAGTTTTTCATTGTAAATGTAATTAAATATAATTATAAATTAACTCATTTTATATAAAATTATACATTTATAAAAATATGGTGGATATATATGATGATGTGTATTTACATATATAAATCACAATCTCTAAATATTTTGATAATATTATGAATTTAGTAATTATGGGATTTGAGAGGTGGGCGTCACATCTTTATCATAATCATGTAATTGGCAATATTGTTGGTAAATAAAATAGAATTATATTGATTAGACTGTTCTCATTAGTTTTAAACTCAACTAATTCTCTTTGGATTCAAAAAAATTACATACATAAAATTTAGACATAAAATTTAAATCATAAAATAAAATCTTTAGAGTAAACTTAAATAAAAATTCTTAAAATGTTTCTTTTATTTTTCATTCAAGAGTATTTCCGGCATTAAACAAAGGAATTATAAGTGATTTTTAAAAGATTTTTATGAAATAATATTTGATTTTGTCAAAGATATTTATTTAAAAAGAAATGTTTTTTAAGTTAAATTCATAATAATAAAATCTTAAATTAGGATACATTTTGAGTTTTTTTAAATTTTTAATTTTATATATTAATATTCATTATATAGAGTTTCATGCAGAAAATACTTTATAAATAAGTATATTGTTGATTTACTCTTTAAAATGATAAGTAAAACTAAAAATTACATACTAAATACTAAAGTAAATATTATTTTTCTACTTTCCAAAGAAATTTTATTCCCCATAGCACTTAACGAGTTTGAACAACATGAACAAACTGTCTTTAAAAAAATGACTTATATTTTATGTTTTCAATAACTAATTAATGAGGGTTCGTTTAACATTTTTTTTACTGTCTCCTTTAAGTATCAATCTAAGGTATAAAGAAAGGTCTTAAGTTAAAAAATATAACCTCATTACAATCTTTATTCCTTTTACTATGATGTACTCTATTTTATTGATCTTTTTATTTTCTTTCTGTTATATATTATAGCTGAAAAGAAGAGTGTGAAATTTTTAGAGAAGCGTAACTTTTAATAGTATTCTTGACGTATGTGTGTACCAAGAATATTTTTAATATGAAAAATTATAAAAAAAAACATAAAAAATATTAAATTACAAAAAATAAATTAATTTTATCACAAATCAAGAACTCTTGATTACAGAACCATATATAAACATCTTTATTAAACAACTTATGTATTTATTTATACTGTTTAAAAAACTAAAATAATTATTGTTATGTTTATATGAAAATTTTGAACAAATGAATTAACATATGGATCAATACGAATTGTAATAACAGAAATTATTTATTATAAATTATATTATTAAATTCAAAATTTTATCATGGAATAATGTACCAGCTAGGTACCTAAAATTCAAAAGTATTCTTCAATTGTATTTATCTAAAACTGAAAGAATCAAATGCTGATTTTGTATTCTTGCTAGAAGTTTGGGCTGAATTATAAAATATTGTAAAAATTAGAACGCTATGATACTTGTAATATGTGTGTGTAAACCGGAGGTTCAAGCAGTCACTAATACTTTTCTTCAATAGGAGTGTTGCTAAGATGAATTTTCATTTTGTTATGATTGGCTCAATAATGAAATGCAAAAACAAAGAAAAACATTGAATATAGTGAAAACTCTTGCTGGGAAAAAATGCAGACCCAGAGGAAGAAAGCTTACGCTATGAACACGAGAATAATTCTGAATCCCAGCAGAATAGAGAGAATAAATTATAGAGGTGTGGTATTGTAAGAAATACCCGAGCAAAAGGTCCATACCGAAGAGAGACGATTATAGGATTAGTTGAGCTGAGAGGAGGAGGAGGAGGGGGAGGAGCGGGGGTTCCGTCTAGCAGAAATTCCCAACCTCTGTTATCATAACATATCTCTATTTTTTTCTCAAGTTTTTCTTTTTACAAAAGTCGTATTGCGAGTCTTCGGATATAGTAAAAATCGGGTGGGTCATGAATATGGCGTTTGGATATGATCATAAGAGTGAATGTCTCGCGCCTGATTACAAGGCAAATCAACAAAAGGACTTTGAACCATAAATGGGACTCAGGAGCAACAAATTTTTTATATTTATTTAAAGTTATTTAAAAGTATATCGTTATCTTAAAAAAGTCTATCAAATTCTATAAAAAGCTTTTAAAATAAAATTCTATGAAAGTCATCCATAAATTTATAAAGTTTAGAAAAGTTTTTAAAAGTTCATCAACACTACAAAACTCGTCCATATAAAAAAAGTCTATACAAGTCTTTAAAAATGTGGTGAATTAATGCACCTAAGACTTTTAAAAAGACATTTGTACACATGAACTTCATTTTCAGGAAATGAGATTTGACACTAAGTTGATGAATTTTTAATGACTTTTGAACACAAATTTATTGATGACTTTATAGACACAACTGAAGAACTTAAGTAGACTTTTGACAGACTTTTTTAAAGATATTAATATATTTTTAGTAAATTAATTTAAAAAAAATCTGCCAAAATACCAAAGTTATTTATTAAAATAATGTTTCACCAAATTAAAAAGAAATTTCCAACTTTTTTTTCGAAGAACAGCTAAGGTATTTAAAACTACAATACAAATTTAAAATATTAATTTTTAGGGTTATAAAGGAATACTATTTAGAGATGAACAATCTCAACCTTTAGCCTTAAGTCTTCTAGAGCTCTACGAAAAGAAATACTATTAAGAGATAAACAAGAAAAAAAAATTCTAATTTGCATCAAGGGTATTTTACTAGGTTTAAGGGGTCACATCCTTGTATCAGGAAAACACAACAGGTAGTGTTTTTGTGCCAGTTTCTAGGTATCCATTACTTACCAAATAAAGGGAATGGATGGTGTATTGATTTATATGGTTTCTTTCTAGTTTAGCTTTGCTCTTTGTGTCACCGTAAATGACTTCATTCGATCAAAAAGTCATTTCAAGTCTTTAAGGGAAGTGGAGGAGAATTTTGAAAGGTTAATATTGAAAGTCTAATATTTATGAAAGTCAATAACTTTTTAAATATCTATATATTTTAGTTCTTTAATAATTGTAGTTGAATGCAACATGATTTTTATAGATATTTTTAAAGTCTTAAAAAATCACAATTGAATATACCATGACTTCTATAGAGTCTTTAAAAATTGTAATTCAATACCCTTTACTTTTTAATACCACAAAAGTCATCAATTCACCTAATTCAATACAACCTCCTTAATCTTTATATTGATGAATAATAGTTAAATAAATTTAAAGTATCAAATTATAATAATATGTTGGCTTTAACTCCATTTCTATTTTTCTTAATTTTTGTTTGTTTTTACTTTTGCTCTCTATTTTCTTTTCCCTTGCTTTTTCGACCAAGGACGACAACCCTTGGAACAAGGCCTTAAACTTGGTAATTAGAATGCTTGCGATAATCCTGGAGTTGCTTACCATGGCCTCATTAAAGAGATTATTAATGATGGTGCTTTTTCCTATCGGTATTAGTTGGGCCGGGTTTAGAGTATTGGCGGTTGATCTTCACGTGATGGGTTATCTGAGAAAACAACAAAAAAGGTTATCCGCTGAGGAATGCTTGCCGCTTCGATGCTTAAGCCGCGCTTTCTTCCAAAGGAAAGAGGGATCAACTCCGCCTTGGGCGTAGTCTGCATACCTTTGTTGTAGAATGGATCGACATTTATAAGGGGAAATAGTGGTTACTTTCCTTGTTAGATGGTGATACGATATCTCTCCCATTGGGTGAGAAGTTTCCTTTTCCTTATCATGGACCGACTGTTAAGGGGTAATGGAGGAGTCGTGATCATGAATGATCATTGTTTCCTAATCTGTGGGGTGTGGATCATGGAGATTGGACATCTTTCCTTTCACATGAGTCTTTTGGGCTGCCTACATCACTTGATCACCTGGCATGGCGGTTTCGATTCTAGGCTTTGATCCGTGTATTTTGGCCTGGGTAGGATCTCACTGTGGGCCGAGCTTTATTGCTGTCTTTAAATCCTTTCGCATGCACGTCGCTTAAGTTTGGCTTGCACTTAGGTCAAGTACATTTTAAAACCCCATTAGTCGTTTCAAATTTCAAGCAAGCTTAGGCAAGGGCTGAATCATCTCTTGGATCGGTTGCGGCTCCCACGTGGCTAGCCGGGGATGGTTCGATCTGGTCTTTGTCGCTGCCAAATGTCTTGTGATAATGATAGCACTTTTTCGATTTTCGCGCCTGTTTCGACTGTTGCTTCCTATATCTTTAGAAACATTCCTTACATCGCATTTTTCTGCTTCTTCTGCAAGTTTGGATGCGTCTTTGATCAGTGCTCAGAACTGATTTTGGTGCTTTCTGTCGTCTTGTCTCCCCAGGGGTCGTTTTCCTTGTTTTCTTCCTTAGTTCGGTTTTTTTTTTTTTTTTTCTCGTATGTTTTTCTTTTTCTTTCCTTAGTTTTGAATTTCGTTGTTTGGCTCCGCCTTCGCGGCTTTGTCGGTTCTCTCTTTCCATTGCTTAATCATGCGTGCTTTCCCCCTCGGGTCTTCATGGTCACCGCGCATAGAGTGGAAGGCCGGGCCGAGGAGTCCGAGTCAAGGACCGCGCTGACTCTGGGTCCCCATTCTGTGGTTGTTGGGGTCTTTCCACTAGGCTATCTTCCTCCGCCAGGCAGGGGAAAGGGGAAGATTAGCGAGATTAGGTATCCCTGTGATTAGTGCCCAAAAAGTGCTATTTTGAACCCTATTTATTATAGGTTTTGAGTGCTTTTTGTATACTAATCATTCTAATTAACCCGATTTGTACATTAAGGTCCCTACTATTCTATTGGATCGTGATTTTGTGGCAATTTTGCGCTTTTATGAAGCTAATCATGCTAACATTGTTGAGTCGATCCAAATACGAAGAATTCTAGTCAAACTCAACATCATAGATCGTAGACCAAGAGGAAAGAAGAGCAAAATAAAAGAAATAGTGTCAAGGATGAAGCAGTCGATGGAACAGTGAGCTACGGAATAGTTGTCGAAATTCGCATACGATATTTTCGCTTATCATAGTTAAAGTTATCGTGGCATAGCGAAAATTCAAATTTTCGGCAGAGGCTCAAGTAATTTTTCGCTATGATAGCTAAATTCACCAGGTATATCAAATTTTTTGCTTTGTTTTTGTGATCCAAACGACTGCTTGGTTTTCTCCTTTCTACCCTTGTAATAGTTTTTGTTGTGGTTAATTTTTGTAATTTCCCTTGCTCTGAGCCTTATATAAGCTAGAGTCAAGGTTTGTAAACATCAATCAACATCATAATAAATTTTGGGAAGCTTTCAGCTCCCAAGCTCGCTTCATTTTCTTTCCTTTTTCCATTTTTTCGGCCGCAAATACCTCGAGGGATGACAACTCGAGGATGTCTGCTAGGACTTCTTCCTCTTGGAAGAGGAGGGTCATTGGCTAGATTTAAGGTAACCGACGGTTCCCCTGCTTAACACGTATTTATGGTTGCTTACGCCTCTCGCTTCACTTAGGCTAAAATCCCAAGCATGCTCTCTTTAAAGTGTACTTGCAAGCTTTTGGTTCAATGGATACTTTCTACTAGATCCATTGAGGCTCGCGTAGTTGTCCCTCGTTAGTTATCGTGGAGTAGGGTTTTGAGATGTGTTTCACCGCTTAGAACATTTATGCCCATTTAAATGCTATGTTTCAAAAGGAAAATCATAGGGTTTAGTTTAAAGGTTAAATGAAGATCCTGGTTGGAAATGACTATATGTCATCCTCCCCAATGCGAGAGGAAAATACCCAGACATGTTGGTTACTTAAAAATTTCTAAACCAATGGGTCTCGATACCTCTAGGGTCTTATTTACATTTTTTTTTTCTTATTTTAGTTTAAGCCGAATAACTAATTCTCCTGCTTTTACCCAAACCTTAAAATCCAAATTTAATTCACCATTTTCGACTTCACTAAATCATTTCAGAATAAGAAAAAAAAAAAAAACCCATCCCCGTGTTCACAATTCTAGACTGATTATATTGCCGTAGCTTGACTACGGCAGTAGGAGGAACTTAGGATATAAATTTTGTTGATTCCGGATCACCCTACGAATCACCCTGTGGCTTTGAATATTTGAGGGCTACCTTGAGGTACGCCGGATTGAGCCTTCATACGTTGAAACCTTTGCTACTTGTTATGGACCTCCTTCTGGTGTTCGAATCTGGTGTCTTGACCTTCTCACGTCGTATGTTGTTCCCGTTCCTAAGATGGTCTGCTTCTTTGAAATGGCCTTTGAGAACGGTCTTTGCTTCCCATTGCACCCCTTCATTAAAAGAGTCTTACAACACTTCAATGTGTGCCCGTCCTAGCTCTCTCCTAATATTTGGGGCGTCTTGGCACTTCTCTAGTCTTTCTGTGAATAAGGGCCCTGTGGTCCCTAGTATAGTTCCTCGCCGGATCTCTTCAAGGTGAAAGAGGCCCTAAGGTTTTTTGTATATTTCTTCAAAGAGGGCCACCGCGATCTATCATTTCGACCTCCTTCCTACTACTGGAAAGAGCACTATTTCTTTGTCGAGGGTCGACATTAGGAATACAACCCTGCTGATCAAGATGATACGCTTGAGATTCCGATAGTATGGACTTGCCTCTGAGAACCTGCGTGAGTTTTCCGCCTATGCTAGTAGGGGTTGACATTTTAAAGGTCATGCTATGTTCTCAACTTTGCTTTGGTTGCGTTGCCTTCAGGTATCCGTCCCTGACCTTACCCTGGGCGACGTGGAAGGGTGCCGGCAACAAGTGCGTCACCAATCGAGAGTACCACCCTGGCCAGGGGTATGATCCCGGGCTTGGAACATCGGTTCCGCCATCGCTCGCTGGCGGAGAGGGGATTGCACGCCCAAGTTCGTGTGGGAGGGGGCGTGCATTGCCTTCCGCCGAGGTGTCCGAGGCATGGGTGCATACGTCGCTTATCCTCACCGTTGCGAGCTGGCGGTTCTTCGAGTAGCGGTCGCCTCCTTGAAAGTTCTTCCTATCTTATCTCGAGCCCGACGCATAGACCGCCACGCCCTCCGATGCGGTGGAGACGCAAGTGATCGCTTGAGCTGAGGGGGCGAGACTCGCCGCCACTAATGCGAGTCGCCGGGTCGGGTTGTCATCCTTCGACTCCAATCTCAAGAAGGTGGATGCCCTGTGTGTCGAGGAGGCTTTGGCCCTATCACTCCAGGGAACCATCTCTGTATGTCCGAGCGCCTTCTTTTGTCCGTCTCATTGTTTTGTTAATGTTATCTGTTAACTCCATCTTGTTCCTTGGCTGATGGCTACTTATATAAAGAGCTTCAGCGTAGAGTGGCTAGTTCGACCGAGAGCCCCGCCTAAGGTCACAAAGCATACAGTTAAAGTTGCCTCCTTGACCTCCGAGAAGGCCGAGTTGCGAGCTTGGATACAAAGCTTGATCGAGGATGTAGTAAAGCATAAATCCTACTTGAAGCACACCTCGACTGCAAAGGCGAGAGCCGAAGACAGAGAAAAGGAGGCCAGGGAGGGCCTAAGGGTCGCCAAGGATGAGCTGCGGGAAGTCAAGGAAGAGCTTCAGGTTTCCAGGGAAGAGCTATGCACCAAAGTTGCGGCGTTGGATCGGGCTCACCGAGAAGCTTCTCGGTTGAGAGTCTGTGAGCGCTTTTAACCGGAGTGGCAGCATTCAGGACTTTCAAAGGCGTGTGGAGGCTTCGTTGCCCAAAGGATGGAGTAATAGTGAGTCGAGGGACAAGGCCTCGCACCTTTATGGGCCTCCGGGATGGCTCACAAAGCCGAGCGGCCAAGGCTTTTCCGGGCTTATCAATTCTTCAAGTTCCACGAAGAGGGAGGAGGAAGAATCCAAGCCGAGACGAGATAGATCCGAGGTGTACTCCTCGATACTTCCCGCCTTTGTTTCTCTCTTCTCCGTGAACTCCGAGGTTCTTGCCAGGCTGGCTCTTCCTCGACATCATTGGGGCTTTGACTCGTGCCACGGTAGGGTGATCCCGAATCAACAAAATTTGCTTCCTATTTTTCCTATCGCCGTAGCCGCTTTACCGCAGATAGTGGTTTAGGTCAACATGTGGGACGGGTTTTCATCTTACAAATGATTTGTATCATGATTCAAAATGGTAGCTTTCATTTGATTTTCTTGGATTTGCATTAAAAGCATGGGTGTTGTTGTCACTAGGCTAATCAAACAGCTTTAAAATAAGGTGTGGAAACGAGACCTCAAGTCTCTGGTCACTAGCTTGATAAAATGAGGTTATAAAGATGTCCTCGTTATTTCTGATTAGGCAAATGACATATAGTCATAGCCAAAATCGGATCTTTGTTTAACTTTAAAAACCAACCCTTAAAATCACTCCTATTTGAGCCAAAGCATTTACTGAGCATTTAATGTTTCAGCAGTTTGAAAAACAAGCATTTAACCTACTTTTCAGTGGCTCGTAAATGACATCTAATGGATGTCAGTGTATCTACCATTAAGAATACACTAACCTGAAGCATGCCAAGTATTGACCAAAGGAAATACATTAAATAGCATTAAACCCTAGTGTGGAAAGTTGAATTACATAAACGCAAAGATCTGGTTTGATTTAAAAATTTCAGAGGAACACCCCGCAAAACCACCATTAACCAACCTAGCAACCCTCCTCTTCAAGGTCTCTCGAGGGCTTAGCTAAACATCCTTTGAGTTGTCATCCCCAAAGGGGTGTGTTTGGAAGCCGAGAAAAATGAGAGGAAAGAGAGAGAAGAGAGGAAAATCGAGACCAAAAGTGAAAAGTCATGCGGGATTGAAAGTTACAAAAGTTGTGGTTACAATTTGTCCATAAGGTGGCTTATATAGCCTTTACAAAAGATGTGAACAATAAAATACTAAAAATAATATGATTACATTGAGAGCAAATGGAATTACACAAACGGGGGTCGTTTAGATCACAAAAAAAGAGGGGCAACATTTTCGCTATGCACAAAGGAATTCGCTAATATAGAGAAAATTGCGTGCATAGAGAAAATTTGAATTCACTATACGTATCCGCTTATGATAGCTTAAATTTCGCTATCATATCGAAAATATGGTATAGCGAAATTTCGTTAGATTCACAATTTTTCGCTACCATTGCAATTTTCATCTTTATGGTAAATTCGCTTATGCCATAGCGAAAAATCAATGTCTTTTTTTTTTTTTTTTACCCTTTGTCGCCTCTCGCACTAATCGGGCTTGTATTTTCACCTCCAAATGACATTTCATCCTAGCTTGATGAAATCACCGGCACTATACGATCCCAAGAGATAAAATATCACAATTACGATGCTGCTTGATATGATGGCGGAGGCTCACAAAACTCCGCAAAACTATCAAAATAACCTCGAAACAAAAAATCAAGAGGGGTACTAATCGGACTCCGCATACGTCAATCTACTTTAATTACGTTGATTAGCACGCAACAAGCACTCAAAACCCATCTTAAATAGGACCCAAATAACACTTTTGCTTCACTAACTGCTCGCCGACCAAGACACTTGGAGGCTCCGCACAACCATGGTCGCTGTAGCTCGCTCAAAGATTTAGGCCCTTCCTCCTCTCCTCTTTTTTTTTTCCTTTGTATAATCTTTGCCTCATTTTACATAAACCTACATGCATTTTGAAATCGTACACATTGGTTTTGTTATACTATGGGTCCGCCCTTTACTTTCCCGGGCTTTTTCTTCCTCTTTCACGCACTGCGTTGAGAGGCTCTCGTCATCCAATCTTTAAATGGATGGGCTCTATCGAGCTACATGGTCGATTCGCCGTGGGCTACGGCTCGCAGCTAAGCTACAAGGCCTTTGAAACCGAAAGCTACAGCGCCCTTTGAAGCTGAGTTACAAGGTTTTGGAAACTGAAGCATGTGGCTCTCGGCTACTGGCCTTCTAGGCTGTTAGAGTCTTAAGAATCGAAACATGACCCTTTGAAACCAAGCTTACATGGCCTTTCGTCGAAGTTATCTGGTTCTTTGAAATCCGCCATGTGGCTCCTGCCACTTGGCTTCACAGTTAGGTTCTTAAGAACTGAGCTACATGACCCCTTTCAACCGAGCCATATGGCTCCCTTCTGGGTCGAGCCACCCGGCTTTTTGAAACCTGACACGCGGCCCTCGGGCTACTCGGGCTCAATGTTAGGTTCTTAAGAACCGTTACATGGCCCCTTTGAAACTGAAAGGACTCCATTTGAAACCTGAGCTACAAGGCTCTTGAAACTGAAATTTACTTGGCTCCTTGGCTACTTGGCCTTTTTAGGCCAGTTAGGTTCTAATAATGTGAGCTACATGGCCCCTTGAAACCGAGCCATATATGGCTCCTCTTGAAGTCGGAGCTAACATGTTCTTTGAAACCGAGCTACGCGGGCTCCTTGGCTGTTTGCCTGTGGTCGTGCTCTAAGAACTCCAGCTAAGATGGCCCCTTTGAAACCGAGCTACATGGCTCCTTTGAAGCTGAGCTACCTTGCTCTTTTGAAACTGAGCTACGTGGATCCTTTGCTATTTGGCCTTTTGGGCTATTAGGTTCTTAAGAACTGAGCTACATGGTCCCTTTGAAACCGAGCTACACGGCTCCTTTGAAGCTGAGCTACCTGGCTTTTTTGAAACTTAGCTACGTGGCTCCTTAGCTACTTGGCCTTCTGGGCTGTTAGGTTCTTAAGAACAGAGCTACATGGCCCCTTTGAAACTGAGCTACATGGCTCCTTTGAAGTCGAGCTACCTGGCTTTTGAACCGAGCCACGTGGCCTACCAGCTCTTTAGTCTTCGGGATGTTAGGCTCTAAGAACTCCAGCCATACATGGCCCCTTTGAAACCGAGCTACATGGCTCATTTGAAGCTGAGCTACCTTGCTCTTTTTAAACCGAGCTACGTGGATTCTTGGCTATTTGGCTGGGGCTATTAGTTCCCAAGAACTCCAGCCATGCTGTCCCTTTGAACCGAAGCACGGCTCCTCGAAGTCGAGCTACCTCGGGCTTTTGAAACTTATCTACGTGGCTCCTTAGCTACTTGGCCTTTTGGGCTGTTAGGTTCTTAAGAACTGAGCTACATTGCCCCTTTGAAACTGAGCTACATGGCTCCTTTGAAGCCGAGCTACCTGGCTTTTTTGAAACTGAGCTACGTGGCTCCTTGGCTACTTGGCCTTCTAAGCTGTTAGGTTCTTAAGAACCGAGCTACATGACCCCTTTGAAACTGAGCTACATGGCTCCTTCATCTTCCTTCTCTTGGGAAACCGCGTGTGACTCTAAAGCTAGTTCATGGAGAATCGGAACGAATGGCGTGACTTCCCGGCGCATCAAGCTTTATACCTCGCCAAGGTTGCTGGCGTTATCTCGCCGCTGATTCCTTCCTACCTTTGTTAGTGCTGGAGTTCTGATATGATGAAGCTTCAAGATTCGATTGTCATGGTGCAAAGCTTGTATGATGGTCTTAGGTCGTCCTTTGGTTTCGTGGTTCTACCATTTGGTGGGAAGCCGTGTTGTTCCTCAGTCCTCGCCCCTTGGATGGAATCCAGATCAGGAACATAGTCTGCAGGGGGAGGGGGCGGCGCCTGCAGGGAATTCTTAAGTCCCGCCTCCATTATTCCTTTCCTCCCCTCTTTTCTCCTTCTCCTTCTTGTGGTTTTCGCCTTGACTGCGTTTCACATCGTGGATCTTCAGACGAGAATCCATCGATGTAGAGAATGACTTTGCTGATTGTAATTTTCTGAGATGTAGAGAACGACTTTGCTGATTGTAATTTTCTGAGATAAGTGAAATAAAAGTACAGTTTATTGGAAACGTGTGTACTTGTTTGAAGTTTTTCTTTTCCAAGGCCCCTTCAAGACGAGCTCTTCATCCTTTTTTTTTTGAAGATTTGCGAGAATATTAATCAGGCTGAAAATGAACACAAAGACTGTTATTAAAGTAAAACTGTGAGTTTCTTATTAAAAGCTACAATCCGAGGTCTATTGGTAGAAGCGCCTGAGGTGCTCAGTGTTCCAAGAATGTGTCAAGGTTTTTCCCTATTATGTTTGAAGTTCGTAGTTGCTAGGTCGGACTATTAGCGATACCATGTAGGGTCCTTCCCAGTTTGGTCCTAGCTTCCGGTGTGTGAGGTTTTTCCTTGTTGGCAGGAGTTTTTTTATAACTAGGTCGCCGGGCTTAAAACTCCGTCTAACCTTCGCTCTGTAATATTTTGTCGCTTTTCGTGATAGTCCCTGACGCTTTAGAACTTGCTCACGCTTTTTTCTAGGAGGTCAAGGTTCAAAGGAGAATCCCTCATTTGTTCAGGGTATTCGCTAACTCATCTTCGTGATTTTAATTTTAACCTCGACGGGAGCTACCGCTTCAGTGCCAAATGCTAGAGCAAATGAGGTTTCTTGAGTTACTGATTTGCGTGTAGTTATGTATGCCCATAATACCTCGTATAGTATTCTACCATTTTCCTTTATTTTCAGCTTAGTCTTTAATGTCGCCTGAGAGTCCTTATATAGTGACTTATGCTTTATCCGCTTGGACTGCGAAGAGCTTGGATGAGTAGTAATTCTCGATTCCAAGCTCAGCGTAGAAATCTCTGAACTTAGGATTGTCAAACTATTTCCCATTATCGATACCGTAGGCCTTAGGATTCGAACCCGCATATTATGGAACGCTTAAACAAAGTTACGACCTTTGCTCCTGATCGCCATAATGGCTCCTACCGACCTACTGGTGAAGAATCCACCCATACAATAATAACTATTAATCGGCCCTCTCCCAATGGGTAGTCCCAATATGCTGTTCAGCTCCCCACAATTGAAAAGGCTGGCGACTTGTGGATTAAGGTCACTACGGAGGGGGAGGTGGGGAGATCCGGGCATGCTCCACAGATCTTGTACTTCAATCCAATTCCATATATCTTTATATCAGAGGCCAATAATATCCCCGGCCTCAGGTCTTACGCTAAGGTCCCAAATTCGATGAGTGGGAGCTCACAGATGTCTCCTGCTTCTCTCGAGCACGTACCGCGCCCCTTCCTTTCCTACGCATTTAAGGATGGGTGCAGAGAAGCCTCGCTTATAAAGGGTCCCCGATGAATGGTGAATCCAGCTGGACTTCGCTTGAGCCTGGCGGCTCTCGACTCGCTGGCAATGATTTCCTACCCACTAGTAATCCCAAATGGGGTCCATCCAGCCGGGCCTCTGACATTACCGATACTTTCATCACGACGCTCATCACTGTCTGAGAGTTCCTCAACCCGGGGCCCACCGTTTAATCCTCCGTGATGCTGTTAGCTTGACAAGGCATCTCGCCTACGACCTCAGCTCGGGGCGCTGTCCGACCTCGAACTCGGTGATGAACTTTTAAACAGTTCTGACCTTTGAGGTAAAGGATCATTTTTTTCTCGCTCCGTCGTAAGAGTCCCCTTATCCGTTTCACCACCTCAACTAGAATCATCGCATACCTCCAACATCGTAACTCCCCATGGAGGGCAAGATTACCCTGCTATGATAGCTTTGTACTGACCTCGTTATTGGAGGCTTGAACCGATCCGAGCCCATATTCCACGCTAATCCCGTCCGGAGGTCACCCACCGTGACCGCCTATCAATTACGCCCCATCTACGCATGCTGGGGATAAAAGAGGTGCCAATTGAGTATTTTCGGTGGGCTTCGTTGAGGTATTTGATGGGGTGAATTCCATGATGAAATCTTCCTAAACCTTCCCTTTGACCTCTGTCCTTGGCTTATATTTGATGTCGAACTCGCTTAGCTCTATGGCCCATTTTATCAGTCTTCCGAGGTCTCTAGCTTGTGCAATACTTGTTTCATTAGGTTTTCTGTTGGGATTTCAATAGTGTGAGCCTAGAAATATGGTCGAAGCCTCCTGGCAGTGGTCACCAACGCTAGGATTAGTTTCTCCATCTTTGGATACCTTTCTTCCGCTCCTCTCAAAATCCCTACACGTAATGGGACTGGACCGTTGTATCTCATCTCATTCCTGAACCAGGGATGGAAATTAGCTGAGAAATCAAACGACCAGATAGCGGGTAAGGAGTTCTCCCGAAAGGGTTTACCAGACGGGAGGTAAAGAGCTCAAGTGCTCTTAGTGTCGAGGAACGTTTCTTCGCATCAAGGTCCTAGGGAAGGCCTTTTTCGAATCCCAAAGAGTGCTATCGGCACTTGTTGCTAGATCTAGAGGCACAAAGCGGCTCAGAAAGAAATTATTCTCCTACCAAACGTTTAATTTCTTTGGTGTTCGAAGGCGGTTTCATGTCGAGCATGACATTTATCTTATATGGATTTACCTCTATTCCTCGGGTGTTAACTATGAAACCCAAGAACTTTTCGACTGAGACTCTGAAGGCACACTTGGTTGGGTTTAGCTTCATGTTATAGTTTTTTAGAACCTGGAATGACTCAGCTAGGTTGGCTATGTGGAGCTTGGCCTTAACTGATTTCACCAGCATGTCATCTATATATACCTCCATGGATGCTCCGATCTGTTTCTGAAACATTTTGTTCACCAGCCTCGATAAGGTGTCTGGGGCTACTTCTTCGTAACCCGGGAAGGCATCACCTTAGTAATAATAAGTACCTTGCCTACCACAAATGAGGCCCTCTCTTTGGTCACTAGGGTCCATTCCGATCCGTTATATCCCGAAAGCGTTCATGAAGCCGGTAGCCTACGGGCTGGCCGTGGCGTCCACTATAAGGTCGATCCGAGGTAGGGGAAAGCTATATTTTGGACAAGCTCGTTTGACATCGGTGAAGTTGATGCAGAGTCGCCATTTTCCGTTTGCCTTTTGATTTAGGGACCACATTTGCCAACCAAATGATAGATTCCACTTCCTGGGATAGCTTCTCGCTTGGAGGAGTTTGTTTAACCTCATTGATAGCCTTGAGGCTTTCCTGGAGCAAACTTCTTCTCGTTTGACGGGGTTTGAAAGAGGGGCCGACTGCTCACCAGGTGATTACTACGGTCAATTCCCCCATACTCCCCGTTTCGTGCGACACTTATATATTCCTCGCTTTAAGAAGTGATATGAGGTCCCGACATCTTGGCCCATCTCGATACGATAGCCAAGATGTTCGGGCCGGTCATCGTCGTATTGGTCTAGTTTTTCCGAGGGCGTAGGTCTGATGTTTACCCCATCTCTCATGTCGAGCCTGGCCCACGCAGACGCTAACCGCTTGAGCCTTCATTGATGCCGAAGTCGCACCCGGCTACTCGCCGGATTCCTCGAATCCATTCCTACCCCATTCTAATGAGGAATTTGATAACCATATGATAGATAAGGATAACCCTATGGCATCGGGCGAGGGTCTCCCAATAGTACGTTATGTCGACGGTTTCTACTATGAGGAACTCCAACAATCGCTATGGTCAGCATGGGATCTCTCAAAGTGAGCACTAGTTGTATTAACCTGTGGGTAGCACTCTTTCTCCCGAGAACTCTAGGTGGGCGTTGACCTGCTTCTAAAGCCCTTCCGATACCCATTTTATCGGTAAAGCCGACGCAGATGATGCCTACCAGCTTCCATTGTCGATCAGACTCCCCAGACTATTTTTGTTGGCCATGATGGCCCTTATTACCAGCGGATCGTCATGGGGATGCTGGCGTACCTCCAAGCTCGCAGTCCTAGTGCGTTATGGTAGTATCTGAATGTGAGGGAGTTTGAGCATTGCTTGCATTTCAGGTTCCTTGATCCGATCGCGGGCAGATGAGCCTTCTGTGTCGAAATGGGATTCCCTCCCCCAAAGAACCTCCTAGAGATCAATGGATTTCTCCCAAGGGTTGCTAGTGTTGAGTCGGGAGCCGGCTAACGGTGATGTGGGGATGCTCGGTCCCTATCTTCTCACGGGCCATGAAGTCAAGATGTCTACGTCCGACGTATTCACTTCTTCCTCACTGGATGCAATCATTGCTCGCAGGTCCATGATCCCCGTAATTCACAATACTTGGGTTGAGTCTCTTTTTACCGGGTCCGCTTCATCTGAGATGGCCACCTTAAGAACTTTTCGTATCGCACTCGCAAGACCCGTGATAACGGTGCTGGGTCGATGCGGAATCATGGGGTGGATATCGCACTGGTCGTAGGTGGGACCCAAGCTTATTCTGATATTGTCTCGCCTCTTTGGAGACCGTCGTTTCTCTCCGTCCCTTCTGTGGGGATTTATCCTCCGGGCTTCGTTTCGCGCCCTCGCTCCTTCACAGGAAGAGTTTTCCCGCTAGATAGGAAGGGCTTCCTTCGGCTGCTGATGTATTTCTTTGCTCGCGAGCACTCACCATGTCAAGCTCGAGGGCTCTTGAAATGAAAACATCGTGTCTTTCAACCGCACGCCTAGCCCGCTGATAAAGGGTGATGGCGCACTTCTAACCGGGGGATGTCTACCTTTAATGACTATGCGTGTGTTAAACCTCCGACGTAGGACCGTGTTCTCCCGCGGCTCGGCCATGGTTAGCAAGCGATAGTTCTCGGCTTCCTTCAGACGTCCGGCTTCAATGAAGTGGGAGACGAACGCGATAGATAGTTCTCTCGATGTGAGATCGACGATGGCAGTGGAGTCTCGCTGAACCGTGCCAATGCTGCCTTAGCTGGATATAAGGCTCTACATCTCATGGCGCCTTTGCATCCGCGTAGCTCCATCCGATTCTTGTGGGCATTTCGAGGTGACTAAGGGTGGTCTTTCGCTCCATTGAACGCTTCGACCGCGTACGACTCGAACTTCAATCGAGAGGGAAGTGGGTAGTATCCCTACCGTGAACAAAGATTCTGCTTATCGTACTGGGCTATCCATGGAGCATCAGTCAGCCCTTTTATGGTTTCCTTCATGTGGATGAGTTCTTATTAAATGTCTCTTGAATCACGCTCCCACAATCATTCCCCATCTCTCACGACAATGATTGGTCCACCGCCCTGGCTGTTCTCACCTGTGTATCTCTCATTGTAGATCCTCTCTTCTAAAGCTCAGAGGGGATCATGCTCCTTGGTTTATTTTAAGCCCTTCTCCGTCAACGCCTCGAGGAACATTGTAGTTGTTGTTCTTCCCACTGGGCGCTTGCATTTGTCCCAAGGAGTTCCTTCAGTTTAGCAAACGCCGGGTTGGCAATGAAGTTCCTCCCCATCTCACAAGATTAAGCTCAGAAGTTTCGGAAGAGCCTTTTTCGTGGTCGCTTAGACGCCTGCCTGGTCTTGCATCCTGTGAGGTCAAGCGTGACTCCCCGCCATGTTTCAAGTTGATACCATCGCCATCGAGAATCAGCTATTTGTGAGGAACAGCTTGTTCCTACGACGGCGCCAACCGATGGTGCTTTTCCATCGGTACTGATCGAGCCGTCGAGTCGCTAGTCGATTTGCCATCCCACGGATGCATCCGTAAGAAAACAACAAAAACAAGGTGATCCGGCGGGGAATGCCTTTCGCCTCTCCGATTCCTAAGTCAATGCTTTCTTCAAAGGAAAGGAGTGGATCAACTGCCTTGGGCGCGAGTTTAGTGCATACCTTTTTGTGGTAGAATGGATCGTCATTTATAAGGGGAAATAATGGTTACTTTCCTTTTTAGATGGTGATATTATATCTCTTCATCATGAGGGAGTTTCCTTCATCATGGACCAATCGCAGCGGATACTGAGGGTTTCGTGATCAGCGAAGGATTCCTTCCTAATTGGCGGTGGATTATGGAGACTGGACATCTTTCCTTTCACACGAGTCTTTTGGGCTTCCTACATCACTTGATCACCTGGCATGGAGGTTTCGATTCTAGGCCTAGATCCCTGTATTTTGGCCTGGTTAGAATCTCATTGTGGGCTTAGCTTCTTTATTGGGTCAGCCCCTCAAATCCTTTCGCAAGGCGGACGTTTAGGCTTAAGTTCGGGGCTTGCGCTCTAGGCCTATGCACATTTTAGACCCCATCAATTAATATTTTGGTTCTTGGCCTGGAGTAAAAAACGGGGTTTGATCATCGTTCCGAAAACAACCACTCAAGAATTTCCATGGAGCTGTCATTACTGGATTAAGATGAAGAAGTGAGACTAGCACTCCAGTTAGTAGCTCACCTTTTAGTAGGAAGGAAGAGGTTGTGGTCAGTGAATCCTTGTCTTCTTGCTCACTGTTATGGATTAGGGGTGTAATCAAGTTGAGTCAACTCGGTACAGAGCCAAACTCGAACGTGACTTAATTAAAAGAATTGAAGCTCAAACTAGACTTGAACTCGATCAAGCTTCTTTTCAGACGTTCAAAACTCGACTCGAAAAATAGTCCAGCTACTGGAACTCGACTCTACAAAAATCAAATCAATTAAGAATTAATAAATAATTATATTCGAACTTGATTCGACTCAAAATTGACTCGATTAAGCTTGAATAAATAATAAAATAGTGAAACTTTTTCAAGCTCGCGAGCAGCTCGAGCCAGGTATTGTGATACTTGAACTCGACTCAACAATTTACTCGAGCTCGAGCTCGAGCTTGACTAGATTAACTCTTAATAGAATTCGAGTAATGTTTGAATCGAGCTCAAGTAGCTTACAAGTAGCTTGACTCGTTTACACCCCTATTATTGATTATTGGTTGTCTCTGAAGAACAGATACGACATAAGGGTGGAGCGTCGATGTGTCGAACACTAGGATACGTGTACACGCATAGGATACATGTAGACCACATGGTGTGTTGTTGACCAAATAGGAGGTCAAAGGTTTTGAACACTATTGTAACACAACGGAGACACAACTGAGACACGACTAGGACACGGTAGGACAAATTTCATGGGCTTTTTCTTCTTTGTTTTTTTTAATAAAATTATGGGCTAACATTCACAAAACCCATTGTAATTCGACCATAATTCTTAAAAAAGCCCTAACTTTTTTGCTTTCTTTGGCTCTTTTCTTCTCTTTAGCATTCTTTCAGTTCCTTAAAAACATGAACGCCGACACCTTCTTCTTCAACTGGGAAGTGGCGACGCCGACAAGAGAAATCCACAACAATCGAGATCCACATATCGACAATATCATCACCTTTGAGTTGCTATGATGGAATTGGAATTGCAACCTGCTTTGCATAGTAGATTTTAAGGAAAATATGAGATTTTCTTTCATTGCCTAAGTTTCTATTCTCATGTTTTCTTTTCTTTGTAAATCTCTTCTCCATTCTATTAATTCCATTCCTTATAAAATATTACAAATAGAGAAACAAATTCTCATGATAGTTCGCCTTCGCAAGGTTATATCCATATAGATAATGTCTCCCTCTTTCGATATCTCAAGTGATGTTTGATTTTGAATGTTTGGAAAGTGATAGAAAATGGATAGGAACATTATAAGGAGAAAAGAAAAAAATTGTTGATGAATTTATTTTTGAATTTTCTTGACTTTTCTCACTTGTAACTAACTTTAAGAAATGGGTCCTCTTATTTTTTTAGTAGGTTATTTGGTTATTAAAGAGGTTGGTGAACCGAAAAATTGTGAGAAAAAGTATTAAAAAGATAAATTTAAATTCTTGGGAATAAATTTATGAAATTTCCTTGAAGAATAAGAATTGGAGAAACAAATTTTCTATCTCCTTGTTATTAAATGATATATATTTTTCTTCATCACCATTTTTTCTCAACATCCAAACATGCAAAAATCATTTTTCCATTGTGATTTATAATGCAGATATTCTTAACACTACTTATTTACATGGATGAGTTTGGATGAGTAGAAGCTTAGACTAGTAGAAAATTGGCATGTCTACAAAGGTGAGGTGGGTGACGCCTCTAGGACAAATAGACCATCATCACAAAATCAGTCCATATGCACCATCAAGAAACGCATAAATCTTCTATATGCTGAAAAAGACTATACAATGAGTAGTAATTCTATGCCTTCAAGTAATCAACAAAATACTCAGAGGACAATGATCCATTATGGAGGTATGTCACGAAAGAAGCAGAATTGGCTAAAGGGGGGGGGGGGAGGAAATGTGCTTTTCAATTTAATTTCTATGGACAAACATATAGAGGGTCATATAATAGAGTCAAGGTTCACCTGTTGAAAATTAAAGGGGCTAGGGTTTCATCTTGTACTAAAGTAACGAATGAAAGTTTTAGTTGAAATGCGAAAGGTGATGGAGGAAGCTGAACAAAGGGTGAAACAATATAATCCAAAGCTGTCCCCACCACTGCCGCCAGAAAGATCCACTTCGAGAATCCCACTGTTAATATGGTTTAACAAATATGTGCCAGTAAAAGCCACAGTTTATATTCATAGTTAGAATGACTGACTGAACCATTAATAGTCCATGACACGAACATAGCTGAAGGAACCATGATGAGATCATGATACAAGATTCCATCACATATAATTATGTTAGTATCTAAATATCTCAGTCATAGGATCAACAAGATCTGACATAGGTTTGAACTATAATTATATACATATCCTACCTTTGACTGGAACTGCTAGTGGATCTTATAAATCAGATCATGAGTTGATTAGAGCTGACATGCATGCTTGCAGAGTAGCTGTTATTAATTCGAGACTTGCTATGAGACAATAATATGAATTATCTATTATATGTAGATGATTGTCTCAGCATAACAATGGTGCAAGTATCCTTAGACTTGAGGTGCTGAAGGATATCTTGGATGTTGATTCTGTACGTAGGCTTCATTCCTTGTTGCCTTTCAAAGGTCCCTCATAAGGCGATGAATGGGTATAGTTTAAGGTGTTCGTAGGTAATTGAATAGCCTATAAAGGATTCGCCACTCCCATTAAAGGGAAAGTACACCTATGGCCTCTTGTCGGGATCATTACTCGGGAATCTCTAGCCAAAGTGGAAATGCCATGAAGAGTGTCTTCGGGTGCATTACTGATGAGTAATGAGTATGAGGACAAGATCTAATATCGCTTGGGCAAGATGTGGTGTAGCCAGTCTAGTGGGAGCTACGCTTTGTCTATGCTTTAAACCGAGTGGGGTATAGATTGGTGAAAGGACGAATTACGTGGTAATTGTCTATGGAGTGGTTCTCATAATAAACCATCACTCTCCGCCAATCGGGGTCATGATGCGTTGCCAGACGCTGCTCACGACTTACCGGCACCTACAATAGTTTAACTGGCGGCCAACATAATCAGGAACCTAATGGGTCACACATTTAGAAGAGTGTTACACACTATGACGAGACAATCATCTACATATAATAGATAATCTATATGATTATCTCATAGCAAAACCTGGCGTACTTACGCTTACCCCAAGAAGCATCCTCATGTCAACTCCTAATCACCCATGATCATAGTTTATAAGATTTACTACTTGATCTCAACTGCTATATGACATGTGCTCATTTGTCCGAATCAACAATGTCTAGTCTCGCGATCTTAAGGACTAGGGATAATTTAGATACTAATATATTTGATAGAGAATTATGATACATTCATCATGATTTCATGATATGTTACGTATCATGGACTTTATTTATTCGATTAAAGATCTATATCAATTCAATGTATGAATATCAAGTTAATGAAGAAGCCTTTCATATTAAATAATAAGTAATATGTACAACAAGTGCTAAGGGCGATCGCCTTTAGAGCACTTCACTAACAAACTCCTACTTGCACTAAAGCCAATCGCCTTTGTATCTCATACCTTAGGTAAGTAGATATGAATCATACTTCTTTTAGGGAAGTGGCTTAGCCAAGAGATTAGACATATTCTGACCACTAGGCATATCTCTATCTTTACGTCATGATCACGAAAGATTTCTCAAATCAAATGGCATCACCTTGAGTACTAGTTTGGACCTTTGATGAGATTATGGTTCCTTTTGCTGTCACAATGGCTCCATTGTCATCCCATACTAAAGTATCATATCAACAATGCTAGGGATCATTGCTAGTTCTTAAATGAACTACTTTGTCCAAACCGCTTCCTGCCGCCATCGGAATATGTAAAAGTACTGATCACCTAACTAATTTGTTGAATCCACAATCGCTTTCTATTTAAACTCTTCCAATGCATCACACTACGATTCAATGGGAATATTCATCTTGATTGGAAATTTAGAATCATCTTGTTAGGATTTATAATGGCATCTTACACACAGATCATCATCTCCACTTATCACCATCCTTACTTCAAGTACTTGAGGATATTCTTAACAACCACATAATGACCCTCACCCAAGTCCAACTAATATCTCCTTATGCCTATCAGAGCATATGATATGTCGG
Organism: Tetrastigma voinierianum; assembly: GCA_016808115.1. Classification (NCBI taxonomy): domain Eukaryota; kingdom Viridiplantae; phylum Streptophyta; class Magnoliopsida; order Vitales; family Vitaceae; genus Tetrastigma; species Tetrastigma voinierianum. The sequence continues at coordinate 57,739 of JAEQBH010005609.1, read as the reverse complement.
GTCTAGTACATTATATAGCGTACATGATTGATCCTATAGCCGAAGCATATGGGGTCATACTCATGCGTGTCCTCTCATCTTGTGTCGTTAGACACATGGACTTCATGAGGGTGATCCCATTGGACATGGGAATGTATCCTTTCTTGGACTGCTCCTTGCTAAACCTCTTTAGCATCTAAGTTATGTATGTAGACTGTGAAGGACCAAGCAACCTCCTTGATCTATCTCTATAGATCTTTATCCTCAAAGATTAGGTTGCTTCTTTAAGGTCTTTCATGGAGAATATTTCTGGATAACCAATATCTTGACATATTGCAATATTGAGATGTTGTTTCCAATCAGTAGTATGTCATCCACATATAGCACTAGGAATATGATTGTACTCCCACTAACCTTGTTGTACACACAAGCTTCATCCACATTTTGAGAGAGCACAAACTCTTTGATTGTCTCACCAAATCGAATTTTCCAACTCCTAGATGCTTGCTTCAATCCATAAATGGATCTAAGAAGTTTTCATACTTTACTACCATTTCCAGGTGTGAAGACATTTGGTTGTGTTGTCTACACATCCTTACTAAGGTTTCCCTTGTGGAAAGTCGTCTCCACATCCATTTTCCATATCTCATAATCATAATGAGCAGCAATCGCAGGGAGTGTCCCTTTGGATTTAAGCATAGCTAATAGACTAAAAGTCTCGTCATAGTCAATTCCTTGTCTTTGATGAAAACCTTTAGCTACATAGGTAATTACATTACCTTCCATGATCGTCTTCCTTTTGAAGATCCACTTCCACCCTATGGGTTTTATCCCTTTGGTTGGTTCAACCAAAGTCCATACTTGGTTTGTATACATGGGATCCATCTCTGACCTCATGGCTTCAAGCCACTTTTCAGACTCTGAACTATTCAGAGATTCATTGTAGGTAGTAGGCTCATCAACTTCTATGAGCAATACGTCCTACTGTTCATAGATGAAAAATCCATATTTCTCTAAAACAGTACATATCCTACTAACACTACGATGCGCTTGTGTTTTATAAGGATTAGTTGCTACTTCATCAACATGAATAACAACCTTAGATTGCTTCACAATTGATTCCGTGGTCTGCTTTGCTAATTTCCAAACTTCACCAAGTCTTACCCTGTTCTACTATCTTCTTAGAAGAAACCTTTCTACAGGATACACGCTTTGAAACAAACAACCTATGTTCCAAAGTGTTGTAGAATTGATATTCATTTGTTTCTATAGGATATCCTACAAACTAACACATGCCAAATTTAGCTTCTAACTTGTCTGGCAAAGTTTGCTTCTTATAAGCTAGATAACACCATACTTTCTTATGAGAAAGATAGGGCTCCTTGTTAGTCCATATCCCATATGAAGTAACCTTAACTGACTTAGATTTGACTTTGTTTAACACTTAAATAGCAGTCTCATGTGCATACCTCTAAATGGATTCGAGTAGGTCTCGCCTTGCTCATCATAGACCTTACCAAGTCCAACAAGGTTCGGTTTGTCTTTTTAACCACACTACTTGATGTAGTGTGTGTTAGGTGTGAATTATACCTTGTTTTAAGCATTGACGTCTTATATTTATTGAGTTGTTCATGCTAAATTCACACCTATGTAGCTCAATTATAGGCTAAATCCTCTCATTTCCTTGGTTTTGCAAAAAATGAAGAAAACCCAAGCAAAGGAAGCAAGCAAGATAAGAAATGATGAAGAAGAGTTGTCAGCGCCTATGTCGTGATTATTGGATCTTCAGTGCGTCACGCATGAGAGGAACTCGCATTTAAGGAGCCTTCACATGTCGTGACATGTGTTGTTTTACAGGGCATTCATGCCAAAGCAGTGGGAAAAAAATAACTTTAATAAAACCCTCCCAAAGATCCCTTGAGGCATCAAAGTCGGTTCAAAACAAGATGGGGTACAAGATTTATACCTCACGTATATGTAAACAGATTCTGAAGGGTGATGCAACCATGACAGAAGCAAACCACGTCCTTGGTTTATCTTTAACAGTATCCACACGAAGAGTGGAGGCGATAACTTCTAAGGCAACGGTCTCAAATGAAGTCCCAGTGCTAGCCAAGTCTAGATCCGAAGAGGGAAGCCGAGAACCCAAGGATTTGACACTCAAATCTCACAAAGAGGGATTGTTCTTGAGGAACAATCTTTCTTGAGAAATGTGGGCTAAAGACTTCTCTTAGGTTAGGGTTTTCCATAAAGGTCCTTTTATAGGAAAACCCTTGCCCTTGAAATGTTCAAATTGCCCCTCTCTTTAAGAGATGATAGGCTACACGCATCCCTATGCATTATGACGTGTTCCCTCATAGGTCTTAAGCCCATGAACAAGTCCAAGCCTACTTTGTCTCTAAATGAGGGCATTGGACCTTGAGATTCCACTAATCCCATGACATTCCATTATCAAGATTGATCTCCCTCATATTTAGATCACATCCAAATCTATTTTATATTAGCCTCAGACTCTTCTAAGTGTGTGAACCATTAGTTTCCCGGTTATGTTAGCCACTTGGTTCAACCATTGAATTCAAGCAAGTCATGAGTGGTATCTAGCCACACATCATGACCTCCAATTGAGCGGAGAGTCACTTGTATGATTGCAAACCCTTCCATAGACAATTATCGTGCAATTCTTCCTTTCACCAATCTATACCCCACTCGGTTTAGAGCATGGATAAAGTATAGCTCCCACTAGACTAGCTACACCACATCTAGCCCATAGAGAGCACATTCCTGTCCCCCTCGGACTCATTACCTACATTAGTTAAGGCAATCGGAAGACACTCTTCAAGTGAATTTCCACTATGCCAGAGATTCCTAAGCAATGATCCCCACAAGAGGCCATATGTCGTACTTTAAGGCCCTAGTACTGCACCCGACTTATACTAACAGACTTGACGCGCCCCATCTTTTAGAAAACCCGATACACCATTTTTTCAATAAAACACATTTCAAATACTCATTTGTAAAGGATAATTATCCTTATGAAAATATATACGTATATATCATGTTAACTTAAGGGGGCCCATCATTTTGTTCTCAATACACATTTTCATTTAATATGGCATTATATGCCCATTTGCTCAATTTCCCATCTTTATACATTACGACATTATAATCTGTTTGAAATATCAAAAACATTTACAAACATTTATCAGAGTTCACTTATAAATATAGTTTTAATACAAAGTAGACAAGAGCTTATCATGTGGGTTTCATGTATGCATATTCGAGTTTTACTTTACTTCTGGGTGGCGGCTTTGGATCGATGACTCTGCGTTTGCACGGTCTTTGCTTTTGAACCTATTCACTCGGTACCTAGGTGATGATAAAAACAACGCGCTAAACATTTTCATGCTTAGTGGTTCTATACAGTTTTCTCTTCATTTTATTTTAACACAAATCATGCGACTTTTCTAAAACAATGCTTTGAACCTTATTGAATGATCAATGCAATACAACACGTATATATATATATATATATATATATATATATATATTCATTTAATATACATTCATTTACAATTCATTGATCATTCAAAATATATATATTCATTTAATATACACTGATTACAATCTATCGATCATTCAAAATATAATTTTCATGCAATAACTCATTCAAAACTCAATCATGTATTTCACAATACTGGATGGCCTTGCCCTCTTATACGCACTTTCTTAGCCACTGTTTTCTGCTATGTAGATAACGAATCACCTAAGATCACCTTCAGCCACAGTTTATAAAAGGTTTATAACATAGCATACCCAAGTGGTCGATCGGTTATAAAACAAACTGGTTTTGTGAACACTATCGATAATTGGCCCCTGGGCGCCTGGATCAGAGTGACAATACATTACGCTCGCTCACAACATTGCTAGTTTGACTTCATCGGTATACTAATATATCCTTAACTCGAATATGATGGATAACATTCTATTAAGGGCATTAAAAATCACTAGAAATTTACAATAGGGTATATACATTTATACTAAGTACTTAACACATTTCAATACTCATGGAAATTTTTTCATAGCACCATTTACAATCAATTTTCAAATCACTTAAAATAAATCAATATGCGTTTCTTATTGAAAACTACCAATAATTGCGCAAAACAATTTTGATAATTTGAAACAAGAAGAGAAGAATAGAGAACTAACAAAAAGGTCGCTACACTTTGATTCCTATCCTCGAATCTCGACTAATCTGGTTTTCCTCGTCGTCAACCCCTAATCCATCAGAATGCAGAACAATATCGCTGTCTTATTTAGGTTTCTAGTTAGGCTGTTTTCACCCAACACACCTTCACTTGTAAAATTTTTCCGGGAACAAATGAGCCATATTTAACCTAATTTCCTTCAAGTCCATTGTTCTCTTATAAACTATTTTATTCAGAAATTGGAATCATCTAATGTGGAGCACCGAAGCTCCAAATATCTCCTAAACATCTGGGACTATTCTATTTTTAACACAGAACCATAATTTGTCCAAAACAAGGCTCCCTTTATATGAAGTTCTGGGGTCTAATGGGGTCCAAATTTGAATACACTTATTTCTGTGAAAATTTGTCTTGTGAAGTCTACTACCTGTAAATTGAATCACTTAATTCCGATGAGTGAAACTCAACTTATGGCCTAAATACTAAAACTGTTCTGAAACACCAAAACTTTATCAGAACTTAACCAGAATTGACCCGAAAATAGAGCCTCACTTTGACGAATTTCTGGGTCCAATGGGGTCCAAATTTGAATACATTCTATTTCAGAAAATTTAGTTCCTAGAAGTATAGTTTTATTTGAAATTTGAATTACTCAATTTTGAATGAGTGAAATCCCAATTTATGGCCTAAATACCAAAACTGCTCGAAACACCAAATCAGATTTAACCGAACCAAAAGCACCAAAATAGAGTCTCAATTTGACGAATTTACGACAAAAAATGGGGTCTAAATTTGGATACAATTATTTTAGGAATATTTGTTCTCCTAGAAGTCTAGTTTATCCAAAAATTTGAATCACTCAATTTGGATGTGTGATGGCCAAGTTATGACCATAAACAAATGGGTTTGTACCTGAAGATTCTCCTAAAAACTCCAACATTTCCTTTATACAAACATTCTCATTTGAGGACCACAACCAATCAAACAACCAAAACAACTTAGAGCAACCCCTAAACCCTATCTACAAACTAATACAAAAATACTTTTATTCCAATTTGGGTTTCATTAAACCTAAACACAATAAGGAAAGGGGTTAGGTTTGATTTTTACTCCAAATTCGATTCTTCTCAACACCAATCTTCCTTCTTCCTCGATCACTTTAATCCTTGATTTCATGGAGTAAAGACCACTAATCTTCCTCCCTCTCACAACCTAAAATCCCTAACACTTTCTCCTCTTCTTTGCCAAATGTGAAAATGCCTCTCAAAGACTAATATTTGTCTTTAATCAAAATCCTTCACTAAGCCTTTGCTCATAGCTCCACAAATTCCTTTTCTTATTTTTGCATTTCTTTATGCATTTGATTTACTTTCATTTTCACTACACTTTATCACATTTTCATTTTGGCACTTACACTTCTCATTTATGACCCTTGGGCCCTCATTTGACATTTTTACCAAATTTATTTGACTACTGTATAATTTCTTGGTTTTTATCATTTTTTTTTCGTTTTTAGCAATTTAAATGCCGAAAAAATACAATTTAATTTATTTTATACCCTAAACATGTTATAAAACTGTTAGGGTATTTTCAGGGCGTTACACCATAAGTATACTCTCCCATTCATGGGAGTGGCGAATCCTTTATAGGCTACTCAATTACCTTTGAACACCTCAAACTGTACCCAATCATCACCCTTTGAGCAACCTTTGAAAGGCAACAAAGAATGAAGTCTAAGTACAAAATCAATCAACATCAAAGATATCCTTGAGTACCTCAATTTTAAGGATACTAGCACCATTGCTATGATGAGACAATCATCTACGTATAATAGATAATTCATATGATTGTCTCATAGAAGGTCTCCGAGGTGTTTAGCTACTCTTAGCAAGAATCTACATGTCAACTCTAATCAACTCATGATCATAGTTTATAAGATCTAATTCTTGATCCAATAAAGGAGTATGCCATGTGCTAGTATGTCCAGATTAACAATGTTCGGTCTTGTTAATCCTATGACTAGGGATAATTTAGATTCTAACATAATAGCACATGATAGAAATCTTATTATCGCGATCTCATCATGATTTCCTTCATGCTATGTTATGTATCATGAACTTCATTAATTCGATTAAAGATCTATATATATATCAATTCAACGTATGAATATCAAATTAATGAAGATGCCTGTCATATTAAATAATATGCAATACGTATAAAAAGTGATAAGGGCGATTGCCTTTAGGGCACTTCTCTAACAAACTCCCACTTTAACTAAAGTCAATCGCCTTTGTATCTCATACCATAGGTGAGCACATGAGAGTCAAACTTTGTTTGGGGAAATGGCTTAGTCAAAGGATCAATAATATTCTGATTAGTGGATATTTTCTCTATGATTACATCATGTCTACCAATGATTTCTCTAACCAAGTGGTATCTTATGAATACGTGTTTGGATCTTTGATGAGATCGTGGTTCTTTTGCTTGAGCAATGGCTCCATTGTTGTCACAATACAAAGGTATTGGATCTACAATGCTGGGTACTACTCCTAGTTCAACAATGAACTTATTTATCCAAACTACTTCCTTAGCTGCTGTAGAAGCTGCAATGTACTTTGATTCAGTTGTAAAATTCGAAATCGTTTCCTGTTTAGAGCTCTTCCAATTGACTGCGCCACCATTCAATGTGAACACATAGCCTAATTGAAATTTGAAATCATCTCTATTAGATTGGAAGCTTAAAACGGTATATCCACTTACAATAAGATCACTATCTCCATAAATCAAGAGCAAATCCTTAGTCCTTCTCAAGTACTTAAGGGATATTCTTGACAGCCACCTAATGATCCTCACTAGGGTCAGATTGGTATCTGTTGGTGACACTCAAAGCATATGATACATCGGGTCTAGTACATAACATAGTGTACATGATTGATCCTGTAACTGAAGCATATGGAATCATACTCATGTGTGTCATCTCATCTTGTGTCTTTAGACACATAGATTTCGAGAGGATTATCATATGTGTCATGGGAATATATCCTCTCTTGGACTTCTCCATGCTAAACCTCTTTAGCATCTTGTCTATGTATGTAGACTATGAAAGAACAAGCAACCTTTTAAATATATCTCTATAGATCTTAATCACCAATATGTAGGTCGCTTCTCTAAGGTCTTTCATAGAGAAATTCTTGGATAACCAAATTATGACAGATTGTAATACTGAGATGTTGTTTCCTATCAGGAGTATGTCATCCACATACAACACTAGGAATACAACTATACTCCCACTTGTCTTCTTGTACACATATATTAATCCGCATTTTTGCAGAAACCAAACTCTTTTGATTGTCTCATCAAATCAGATATTCCAACTCTTAGATGTTTGCTTCAATCCATAAATGGATCTCTGAAGCTTTTGCATACTATACTGCCATTTTCAGATATGAAGCCTTCGAAGCTAGGCTGTTGTTAGTGTGGAAATTATAGCATTTTGTGAATATCTTTATACATTAATTTTTATCTTTAAAATGCGAATTTCATACCTAGATCATGTAAATTTGTTATAATTCCCTTTCTACACATTTTTAAGAAATCATGACGGAATGCAAGCATATTGAAGCAAGAAACAAGCAAAGAGTAGTTGTAAGAATCACCGAACGTTGACATCGAGCTACATGTCACTTACATGAAGACAAAGCACTTGAGAGCACAAGCACTGACATGCCGCGACATTGGAGTCATATGTCGTGACATCCAAGATGAACTAGGGTGATAAACACAGACATGTCAAGTTATCAAATTTACATGCTGTGACATTGAAGCAGGAAAGAACATGCCATCAACACTGATATGTTGTGGCATTGGAATCACATGTCATGACATCCATTGAATATCTGCACAATTAAGAACTAACATGCCATATCATACCACTTTGAAAGCCATTTCGCCTATCTTTAAGGCCCATTTTCCCAAACTTCTATATGTCCTTATTTTCAGGTTTTTAGGGTTGGAATTTTGAGATATAGGAGGCCTCCATTCATGGTATTCTCTCATTCAATTTTAGAACCAATCTTTTCTGGCTTAGATTTCTTAGATTTTAGTGATTTGTAGTTAACTCGTTTGTATTAGAATACTTCTTGGAAGCACGACCGTATACAGTGTGGATTTCAGCTTGGATCTGGAGATTGAAGATTATTGCATCTTTATCACTGTTTTGTATTTCAATTTCTACTCCTCTTTCAATTTCTGCAATTTTATTTTTGCCTTAAACATGATTTTTCTTGTTTTACTGTTGAAATGTGGTCAAGTAAGGAATTCTATAGGGTTGATTGTTATTGGATGATGCTTAATTAATCTAATATTTAGTTTGTTTTGATGGTTTATGCTTGATTTGATGTATTTTATGTTAATACTTAGAAGACTATGACTCTAAGTTAATTGATACATGTCGAGAATTGATCTTCGATCCTTTACTAGGGGATATCCCTTGGGACACCGGGATTATGCTCTAAAAAACTAGTCTCCGATTCTCTTTAAGGTGTGAATAAACTAATTGGGATTCTAATTAACCTAGTTAAAGAGGCTTAGGGAATTAGAAAGGTCTAGTACTAAGCGGATTTTATTAGGAGGGGACACCAAATGTATTAAGTAAGGATCGCAAGAACGTAACTGTGACCAATCTGAGCTTAGTCCGGGTAGCTCTATTCTAAGGACATAACTGTGACCACTAGAGTCAAGCCGAGAAAATGTCTTAGAAAAGTGATTCTCTCATCGACTTAGAAGAAAAACTATGAATAGGTGGATAGTGCGAAAAAATATAAGGGGGAACATGAAAGTGGGATCCTTATACGGTATCCTCAAACCAATTCAAGTCATAATTCATTCAACCCGTGTGTCATATAGATGAACCACTAAGCATCATTGTAGATAACCAACCCTAGTTCCTCTCTAAGTTGTTTTCTCCCGGTTTTATTCAATTACTTCAGTTTTCACCAATCACTTTTTTCTTTTGTTTAAGCTTAGTTTTATTACTTTTATAATTTCATCTCAAATCATTTAGACGCTCAGATAGTGAACAAATCCAGTAGCCAAGGTACTCAATCCCCCATAAAACCTACAATCCTTGTGGGAACGATCTCGATTCATAATTGAAAACCACTTTATTACTTGTGACCCATACACTTACAGTTTAGGTTGACTTCCATTTTATATACAATACTGGAAAACCTAACAAGTTTTTTTTTTTGGTGTAGTAGGCGGGACTAACAAGTGTTTACATGATACCAGCAAACTTAATAAGTTTTTTTTTGGCACCGCTTATGGGGATTCTAATGGTTTTTGTGTTTGATTGATATTCTAGCAAAAGCGGTTTAGTAATCCGAGAAAAAAAGGACAAAAATTTTTTTGGTGTTTGAGTAGAATATTGTATATTTTTCTTTCTATTTTCTATTGCTTTCTATTCAGAGCTAGTTTACTTCATTTATTTATTTATTTTGTATCTTTATGGAAGTTGCTGAGTATAATGTCTAACAAAGAGATAAATGTGCTCTTCTATAGCCTCCAGAATCAACTTGCCGCTCACATTACCTAAAGAGAACCAACATGGGAGGATATTGCTAAGCACAAGCCTCTACGAGCCAACAATATTTCTCTCAACCCCACAACAATATCCCAAGCTACTATGATTCGGGTTGGGGGGCATATGATAATTTCTCCTATGTGAGCTAACACACTTACAATTTTGAAGGGGGGAATTATTTCAACAACAATGTGGGTTATTTCTCTCAACCCCACAACAATATGCCAAGCTACTATCATTCATGTTAGGGGACATATGACAATTTCTCCTATGGAAATCAAATTATGCAAAGTCAAGAAAGTTCAAGTTCTTATTATCAAGAACAAATTAGGCAACCATCTGTTAAGGAGCTATTTATTGCCTTGAAGGAAGAAATTAAGAAGGACAAAGATGATCTAGAAATGCGGTTGGCAAACATAGAACTCAAGGGGGACGCCAACATAATAGCAGACAATGGCCCCAATTTGACAAACATTGGTAGAGAAATGGGTGCTATCCTAGATAGAATTGAAATACAAGTTAAGGAACTAGCCTAAGTTATATAGGAACAATTTTCAAGGCAAACTCCCGAAAGACATAAAGAAATTGATGGAAGACATTTAGTATGGGTGAAATCAAGAATTTAAGCCTGAAGATGAACTTTCGAGTCTGGTTACTGAATGAAGACAATGACATAATAGAAAGTGACAAAATGTCTTTGATTCTTAAGGGAGAATTTAAAGTCCCATCATTGGTTGAGAAGAATTAGCTTGCCATTGAAGTAGAGTCATCATTGAAAGAGATGCAAGTTGAAAAGAAACATCTAGAGCTAATAGTTGAAAATGTCTTAGTTGGGGTTGAAGGCTTCAATTTCCCTATTGATTCTTTGAATTTTGGCATTGAAGATGACCGACAAGTCTCATATATAGGAAGACCTTTCATAGCCACAAGTCAAGTGTGGATTCATTCCAAACATGGGGAAATGACTGTGCTTGTTGGTGAGGAAAAAGTGAAGTTTGACCTCCACCAAAGCATACTACTAACGGATGAGGAAAGGAGGGCATGCATGAAGATAGAGAGCTCATTTTCGCCCACTAAGGAGCATGCAACTATGTTCCTTCAAGAGGACACTCTTGAAAGATTTCGATTAGGGACCAACCCTTTCCCTACCATAGAGTTGGCATTTGAGCTATACTGCCTATTATGAAGGTATGAGCACATCCCCGCGAAATGATAAGGATGAAGAGAGAGAGTATTGGCATGATGGATGAAGGACTAAAGTGGTTTCTGGACTTCTCCAAAGAGTCTAGCTAGACTCTAAAAACGAAGCAACTTCTTTGGAGGCACCCCAAGCAAAATAAGGATTTTTATCTATTTATTACTTTAGTTTGTTTTTAGTTAAGTTAGTATGTGTTGCATTTTGATTTTGTTTTAAGTGCTTATTTGGTTTTTGTCTGTGTTTTTGAAGACATTGAAGTGGATTCTTATTGAGGGAATTTCATCAAGACCCACCTCAACTCGAGCCCAATGATCACACTTGATCATCCAGGGGAGTCCTCTGATCTCATCCTTCATATTTCATACATTGAGGACAATGCTTGTTTTAAGTTTGGGGGGGCGTCCCTTTATTTTAAAATTTTTCAGCTTCATTTTATTCTATTTTTAGTGTTTTCCTTTAGTTGCTTGTGTGCTTTAGTTGCTTTTCTATGTTTTCGCTTTTAGGCTAATTTTTTCATTTATAGTTTGTTTTGTTTTTGATTGATCTTGTTTTAGATTAATTATGATGCCTAAGATGAATAAATGATCATACCTTTCTCTCACATGAAGAAAATGATATATTTGAACTTTTAAAGCAAAATGGTTTGACCTTATAATTGACTATTTAAACAAACGTTCTTATCACTTTGAGCACAAGTCAGAATGTACCCTTTTAGTAAATTTTTCTTGGTTTAAAGAGGAATTAGGTGATCATTACATATTTTGATCTCTTGAGACCCTTAATTTATGTCTAATTATCACTTGAGGATATCCTAGGGTACTACAATAGTTAGAAATGATATAGGCTATCCTTGATCGCTGAGCCTTTCTAGCTAACCCTTATATGCATTGATCCATAGTCACCCAATTTGAGCCGTATTAGCCATTTATTTCTAGAAAAGCCAAGAATAAGCCCCTTCACCCTTTTTGTTGAATACCCTTCAGTCAAAAGAACCTTGTTTACCTCCTAACATGTTGATTTCAATGCTTTTGTCTTGGTGAATACATATAGTGTGAATTGAGAGTTTGGTTGAAGTGGGTGTTCTTTGAATGGAAATCAAGGGAGGTTTAGGGTAGGTAGAAAGAAAGAAAAAATGTAGAAGTAGAAAGAAAAGAAAGAAAAAGAAAGAATAAATCAAGGAGGAGTATGTTTGACTCAGAATGATGAAGGCTCAAAGTGCTATTTTGAACCCTATTTTTAATAGGTTTTGAGCGCTTTGTAAAAATTTCAATCTAGTTATAATTAACCCAATTGACACAAGTTCGGTCCCTATTGTACTTCCTCATCGCATTCCGATAGTCGCTTTTGTAGTTTTGCGTGAATCAGCTAAATTCCGTCAGGTCAATCCAATCATAACAAAGTCGGGTTGATTTACCACTTACATGGTTTTCATCAATTTCAGCAAGACGGGAATGAAGAAATATCAAAAAGGCAGAATGAATTAGTAGCATGCCAGGAAGCAATGGAATAGTAGTCAACAAAGAGAACAAAGGCCAATAGCTTAATTTTTCTCCCTGAACGAAAATCTGTACCTCTTCAAACGACCCCGGTTTTGGTTTTTTCCCATTTTATCCTTGTAACAGCTTTTAGTTTCCGTTTTTTTTTAATTTCCCTTGCTCTGAGCCGTATGCTTGTGAGGACAAGGTTTGTAACAATCAATCAACTTCAATCAATAAAGTGACTGGGGAAGTCTACCTTCTCTCATTGGCTTTCCTCTCCCTTGTTTACTTTTCTTTCATTTTCTTTGCCATTTTCTGAGCTGCCAAAACATCCTTTGATGATGACAATCAAAGGATGTACTCACTAAACCTCCCCATCCTGAAGGGAAGGCCACCTGCGCCGCTTGAGGTAAAACCAACCTGCTCTCTCTTGCTTTTCATGTGAGCGTTTATGGTTTTTCACGTTCCTGCTTCTTACAATAGGTTAAAATCTCAAGCGCCTCCATAATGTATTTGGTGCTTTTGGGTTCAGTGGATACTTCATTAGATCCACTATGCCTGTTAGTTGTCTCCTATTAGTTATTATGGGTAGGTTTCTTTGAGATATGTTATGTAAACTGCTAGTGACATTTGGCGCAAGTTAAAATGCTATGTTTCAAGAAGGAAAATTTTAGTGGTTTAGATTTTAAAGCCAACTGAAGATCCGGCTCGGGAAATGACTATATGTCATCCTCCCCAACACGAGGAAAAAGACTCGAGGATATGTTGGTTGTTTTAAAACCCTAAACCAGTGGCCCGACGCTTCAAGGAGTTTTATTTTACATTTTTTTCCTTCATTTTAATTTCAATTTGCACACCATCAACCTCCACTGTTTTTCACCAAACTCCCTTGTTTTTACCCAAACCTTGAAATCCAAACGGAAATCTACTATTTTTGAATCACCGCATCATTTGTAACAAGAAACCCATCCCTGTGTTCGACCCTTGAGCCACTATACTGCAGTAGCTTTGCTACGCTGCAGAGAAGGAATTTGTGGTTTATAAATATTGTTGATTCAAACAACCTACTCGCTAAAATGAATTAAAATGAGCGCCATTGCTGATGGTGCTGAGTGCATTTGATGAGTTGGTGGAACACTTGTGATCCTCAATACAAGTATTGGTGAATTTCTTTATATTACAGCCATCAGATAAGAAAAAGAAAAGAAAAAAAAATAATTTGCTCACAGGATTGTTTTTGTTGCCCCCGTTTTTGTCATAGAGTGCATTTTGGTTGAATTGTGGTCCAAATGATACCTAGAGTGGGAGAAACATCATCGCACTCGTGGAGAGAAACCGAACATACATGTTCATGATGGACTATGAAATCCCCTCCATGGGTGAGTGCATTCCTCCCCATGGTGCCTCCACAAAGATGCGCACCCTCTACATCCACAAATAAACTTCCAATGGAAGAAGCCATACTGAACCCCACCAAGCCAGCTGGTAACTTGTGGAAGCGTTGGTAAGACAATCAATGCTCAATTGCTTCTAAATTGAGCACTATGGAAAACATTGTGGACAAGAGAATTAATGGACTTCAAAGTGAAATCGAGCATAAATTGGACAACCTGCAGTACTCCATTTCAATGCTCACCAATCAGCAGCATGTTCATCAAGAGGAAGTGAACCCAGAAGAAGAGTGCCTGATTGACACTGCAGTGGAGGAGCAATGTAAACAGCAAAAAGAAGAAACCTCCTAATGTCGATCGAGGAGGGTGAGCGGAAAGGAAGAACAGAAAAACCCCAAAAAGTCCATTGCCTACAACAACAGCCCACCGCCGGCACCCTCCGACCTAGTGTATACCATGTGCCCGCAGCGACACCAAAACCCCGAAGCACCGCTACCAGCCCGGCGTGACATCAGCCAGGCAAAATATCGTGAAATTAGTGGGGGCCACCGCGAGCCTTCGCTAATACATCAAAGACACAAGCAAACGCCATTGCATGGCACAACGGTTGGTCACAAGGCCGGGTTCGATTTGGGAGCACCCGAACCTTGGCATTTCTAAGCTCCCATTAGCCTAAATATCCCTCCAAAGGCTTCGAGGAATGTGCTTTTGGGGTGCCTACTTCCCACTTTTGTTTTCACTTTCTTAGTTTATTTTATTTTATTTCGATTTCTTTAATTTTTCTTCTTAGATTTTCTCTAATTTTTAGTTAATCTTTGCTTTTAGCTTAATTTTCAAGTTTCTACATTTTTTCTTAACTTTTTATATGTTTATTTTGCGCTTTGGTCAAGTTTATAGTGGAGCTCCCTGCACTCTCAAGAACCCCGCGACTCAAGAGTCGCTGCTAAATTTCACAACCTCGCTAAATTTCGCACCCAATAGTGCTTTTCTCCCATGGCTATCGTTGTCCTCAATCAGGCACTATTTTGTCTTTTATGTTATATATTATTATTATTATTATTATTAATTTATATATATATATATATATATATATATATATATATATATATATATATATATATATATATATTATTTCAAAAAATGGTCTTCAAAATTAAAAACAGATGTTTGCGAAATTCTCGCAACTGCAAATTTTCGCACATGTCGCACTCCATTTTATTTTTTTGGCATAATTTTAATCTGACCTGCTTGTGTGTTTTTGGTACCGTTTGGAAAGCTTAGAGAGTGTAAATTCTAAATATAGTCAGAAAGAAATACCTTTGAAATTATTATGAAGGTGTAATTTTAAAAAAATTCTCTAACTGGTCACTTTTTTTCCTTTCTTTCTTTCTCCTAACTCTGTTTATACGAAGCCCAAATGGAGGAAATAAGGTGTTGGAGAAAGTTTACAAAGTATCCTATCCAAAAATGAGCACATATCAGTAAATACTTCTTCTCTAACTTTCCAATCCAAGACCCATTATGGATAATGACATTTGGTCAGGAAAGAATATGAAGTGGCATTTATTTTGTTTTTATTTTGAGTAAGCCTACTGCATTTTCGGGGCATTTGTTTGTTGTTCTTTTATGGTCGTTATACTATACAGTTTACTTTTTCAAAAATAGCACCCATTTTCATTTTTTTTTGTGGTTATGCCTAACCTGCAAGTTAGAAAATTGAAACTTTGTCCAATTCTATTGATGTTAGATTGGTTCCATGCCCGGTCGAATGAATGATTAGTTGAATTTTATTGATTTCGACCTTTTCTTCCACCTTTAGCTAACCACACCGAAAATCTGTGCTGAGGAATACAAGCGTGAGCGTAATTTTTCTTGCAAATGGAAAATTCAAATTTCTTCAAACTAATTCTTTTGGTTTTTTCCTATTTTATCCTTGTAATAGCTTTAGTTTCGCTTTTTTTTGTAATTTCCTTGCTTTGAGCCGTATATGTTTAGAGACAAGGTTTGTAAATAATCAATCAACTTCAATCAATAAAGTGACTGGGAAGCTTCCACTCTCCCGCTATTTCTCCTCCTCCTCCACGTGACTTTCTTCATTTTCTTTGCCATTTTCTCTAGCCGCCAAATATCCTTTGACGATGAAAATCAAAGGATGTTCGGCTAAACCTCCCCATCCTTGAAGGCGCCACCGGGCGCGCTTGGAGGTAAACCAAATGTTCTCTTGCTTTTATGTGAGCGCTATGGCTGTTCATGTTCCCGCTTCTCACAATAGGTTAAAACCTACATGCTCTCCTAATGTGTATTCGCAAGTTTGCTGGGTTCGCTGGATACTTCATTAGATCCACCGATGCCCAGTTAGTTGTCTCCTATTAGTTATTATGGGTAGGGTTTTTGAGATATGTTATAACCGTTAGGGACATTTATGCCAAGTTAAATGCTATGTTTCAAGAAGGAAAATTTTAGGGTTTAGATTTTAAAGCCAAATGAAGATCCGGTTCGGGAAATGACTATATGTCATCCTCCCTCAACACGAGGAAAAAGACCCGAGGACATGTTGGTTGTTTTAAAACTTAAACTAATGGTCTGACGCTCATGCGTTCTATTTTACATTTTTTTCTTCATTTTAATTTCAATTTTCAATTTGCACATCAATCTCATTGTTTTTCACCAAAACTCCCCTGTTTTACCCAATCTAAATCAAACGGAAATTCACCATTTTGAATCTTGCATCATTTGTCGAAAACCCATCCACGTGTGTTGAACCTAGAGCCAGCATCTCTTGTAGTAGCTTTGCTACGTCGATGGGGAAGAGGAATTAGGTTTATAAATATTGTTGATTCCGGAACAACCTACTTGGCCAAAACGAATCAAATGTTCCTAACTTTAGCAAGTAAGTTCTTAGGGATATTCCACACCTAGTACCTAAGGTCAAACTAGTCTTAGAGTTGCTACGTAAAACTCGTTAAGGGTAGTATTAGAAAGCTTAAGGAGGGTCAGGCATTGCACTACTCCATGCCTTGAAGTCTATGAAGAAGAAGAAATAAAGCCTTGGTGTTTTTTAAGAAAATGGTGAGGATAGGGAAAATCAAGCAAGCTTAGGGGAATGACTATGTGATGAAAAGATGCAATGAGCTCAAGGATGGAAAAACAAGTGAAGAAAAAGGAAAATGTGTATGTTTTGGCTAAACTGAAGCCTAAATGACCTATTCCTTCTGCCACCTAAGCCATACATTATAAGTTGTTGAAGACCTAAGCGATCTAAGAGTTTTGAGTTGCATATCGGTGGAGAGTGACATGCCCGACAAGCCTATAGGTCTTATTCACTCACCATGTGAATGAGAGATCCCATTCCCTCAAGCTAATCTAATTCCATCTAAAGCTACAGTGGATGGGAGACTACACACATACACTTGAGAGCGTAGTTTAGTTGTTTCACTTATGGTCAATCTATTATTTTTGAAAAGGCTATCTTGAAGTTTTCTTTGTGTTGTATAAAGCGAAGACTCATGAGGCAGATATCATGCATACGATAATAGCTCGGCTATTTTATTATATAGAAAAATTTTAGGAAATGACTTTGTTTCTTTAACAGGGATGAGCAAATGTAAGTTGGAGGTATTTGTTAGGTGTGAAATTACATAGCATTTGTGCATATCTTTTACATTAATTTTAGGGCTTTTAATCTTGAATTTCACACAAAATGTGTAAATTTGTTATAATTCTCCATTCTACACATTTTTCAGAAATCATGATGAAGAACAAGCATTTTGGAGCAAGAAACAAGCAAAGAGAAGGTAAGGAATCACTAGAATGTCGCGACATTGAGCTATGTGCTACGACATGAAGACAAAGCATCTGAGAGCACAAGCATAGACATGCCATGGCATTGGCATCATATGTCGCGACATCCAAGATGAACCAGGGTGATAGACAGGCATGCTTGGGCAACCAGTTTCGTGCCTTGAAGTGAAGCGAGGAAGAAAGAACAAGCCATCAACCTTTGATATATCGTGGCATTGGGATCACGTAATCGCGACATTCATCGAATTTATGCCTGACTAAGCAACATGCCACGACGCCAGTTCATGTAGCGGCATCCGCGACCGATTTTGATGTTGCCATTTTATTATCTTCGAGGCCAATTTTCCCAAACTTCAATATAAACTCTTATTTCGAGGTTTTTAGGGTTGGAACTTTGAGATAGGAGGCTCCCTATTCTAGGGTTTTCTCTCCTTAAGCTTAGAGGCAATCTTTTAGGTTAGATTTCTTAGATTTATTGATTTTTGTGAAGAACTTGGTTTGTATTAGAATACTTCTTAGAAGCACGACCGTATAGAGTGTGGATCTAAACTTAGATTTAGAGATTGAAGATTATTGTAGCTTTATCTCTGTTTTGTATTTCAATCTTTACTCTTTTTCAATTTCTCCTGTTTTTTGTTTGCCTTAAACATGATTTTGTTGGTTTTGATGGTTGAAATGGTTGGCTAGGCATTCTATAGGGTTGGTTATTGGATGTGATGCTTGATTCATTTAATCTTTAGTACTTTTTAGTTTGATGATTTGCGATTATTGATGTATTTAGTGTTAATACTTGGAGATAATATGATTCTAGTTAATTTATATCTTGAAATTGGATCTTCGAACCTTTTACTAGGGCATCCTTGGTGACGCTGGGATTACGCTCTAAAATCTAATTCTGATTCTCTTAAGGTGTGAATAAACTAATTGGAATTCTAATTAACTTAGTTAAAGAGGCTTAAGGAATTAGAAAGGTCTAGTACTAAGAAGATTTCACTAAAAGGGGACACCAAATGTATTAAGTTAGTCTTACGAAAATGGCGTGACCAATCAGAGCTTAGTCCGGTAGTTTATTGCAAGAGCATCCAACGTGAACTAATAGAGCTCCTGAGGAAAATGCACATGAAAAGTATTGCCTATCGGCCCTAGAAGCGTGGCTTGTGAATAGGTGGATAGTGTGAGAAAATATAAGGGGGAACACGAAAGTGGGATCCTTATATAGTATCCTCGGACCACTTCAAGTCATAATTCATTCAGCATGTGCCTCATATAGATGAACCACTAAGCATCATTGAAGATAACCAACCCTATTTTCTCTTTAAGTAGTTTTCTCCCGGTTTTACTCAATTACTTCAGTTTTCATAAATCACTCTTTGCTTTTGTTTAATCTTTGTTTTATTGGTTTTATAATTTCATCTTAAATAATTTAGACGCTCAGATAGTGAAGAAATCCAGTAGTTAGGGTACTCTATCCTCCATAAAACCTACAATCCTCGTGGGAACGATCTCGGTTCATAATTGAAAACCACTTTATTACTTGTGACCATGCACTTGCGGGCTTAGGTTGCCTCACTTTTATATACACACATTGTAAACGTAACAATTTTTTGTCATAGTAGACAGAGATTAACAAGTCTGTGGCACTATGCCAACAACCTAACACATGTACACTTCCTCGTATATGTTTCCGTTGAGGAAAGACGTTTTCACATCTATTTTCCATATCTCATAATCATAATGATTAGCAATGGCTCGGAGAATCCTGATGGATTTAAGCATTGATATTGGACTAAAAGTCTTGTCATAGTAAATTCCTTGTCTTTTATGATAACCCTTAGCAATAAGCCTAGCTTTATAGGTAATCACATTACCTTCCATGTCTGTCTTCTTTTTGAAGATCCATTTGCATCCTATGGGTTTATCCATTCTGGTGGATCAACCAAAGTCCATTCTTGGTTTGTATATATGGAATCCATCTCTGACTTCATAGTTATGAACCATTTTTCAGACTCTGAACTATTAAGAGACTCTTTATAAGTAGTAGGCTCATCATCTTCTATGAGCAATACATCTTTGTTCAACGATGAAATCACCTCTCTGGAAGAGTACATATCTACTTGTCCTATGAGCGCTTATGCTTTAGAAGGGCGACTCTTAATTCATCTTCATGAATTACAACTTCCAAGTTCGATTAGGATGAGAAGCGTCTATAAAGGCATCTTGAACTTCACTAAGCAACTTTGCTCTCTGGTTTTTCTCTTAGAAGAAACTTTTTCTCTAAGAAGACAACATGTTTTGAAAAAAACAACCTTTGTTCCAAAATGTTATAGAATTGATATCCAATAGTTTCTTTAGGATATCTTACAAACAGACACTTTTCATACTTAACTTCAAGTTATCTGACACTGTCTGCTTCACATAAGCATGACAACCCCATACTTTCATGTGAGAAAGACAAGGTTTCTTGTTAGTCCATATCTCATACGGAGTAACTTCAATTGACTTGGTTGAGACTCTATTAAAAATGCAAACAATAGTTTCAAGTGCATAACCCTAGAAGGATTTGGGTAGATCTGCCTTGCACATCATCGACCTCACCATGTACAACAGGGCTCGGTTTCTCCTTTCAACTACACCATTGTGTTGTGGCGTGTAAGGTGGATTCCATTGGGACAAGATCCCATTATCCCTGAGATAATCCAAAAACTCTTGGCTTAAGTACTGACCACCTCGATTCAATTTAAGTGATTTAATACTTCTCCCAAGTTGTTTCTCTACTTCATTTTTGAATTCTTTAACTTTTTCAAAGGCCTTAGACTTGTATCTCATAAGATACAAGTACCCATATCGTGAATAGTCATCATAAAGGTTATGAAGTAAATGAAACCACCTCTGGCATGCATGGACATAGGACCGCATACATGGGTATGTATTAGGTCTAATGGTCCACCTGCTTGTTCACCCTTTCCTTTAAAAGGGAACTTGGTCATCTTGCTTAACAAGCATGATTCACATGTGTCAAATGATTCATAATCAAATGACCCCAAGCTACCACTCTTGTGTAACTTAGCCATGTACGTCTCATTTATATGGCCAAGACGATAATGCCATAAAAATGCTGATCTCAAATTATCTCCTTTTTGTCTTTTACTGTCATTGATATTTAGAATTGGATTTGACATATCCAATATGTAAATCCCATTGCTTAAAGTACCACCAGCATAAAAGACATCATTTAACATTATGTAATAACCATTGTCACAAAAATTTAAATGAAACCCTTTCTTGTTCAGATAGGAAACTGAAATAATGTTCTTTAGTAAAAGGCGGCACATAAACCATTATCAAGTGAAGCAAAGTCCACTACGGAGGAGTTGAAAATATAAGTCCCAATATAACTGCAACTCTTACACCATTGCCGACTCGTAGGTTAGACTCTACCTTTGCGAGCTTCCTACTTGATGCAATGTTGGGACTGTGATGGATGATCCTGAAGTTTAGATAAGTCAAAATATGGGTTTGTGGTAATTTTCTAGGGCCAAAATAGGTTATGGACGAATTTTGGAGATTTTCTAAGTTAGGGACGGTGTATTTATGGTATATAAGGAAAAAAAAGGTCATTTAGGAAGGTTTTAGTAGTATGGAACAAGAGTTGGAAAGTTTTAGGTTGAGGCTGAAAATTTGGTTTTGGAAAGTTTAAAGAAAATGTGAGATGGTGAGGAGAGTAGAGTTTGCAAAAGAGTAGTTACTTACTAGGTTACTGAAAAGATCCACACAAGATAGATGATGGAGTAAATGCAACACAATCAACTATGGACGGGTTGATTGACAAGCCTGACAAAGACTTTGCCACCAAGGAATCCACTTATGTATAAGAAACCATGAACTCACCCCAAGGAATCACGAGAGATAATAGATAACTCTTAAAGAGAAATGCGAAACTTTATTAAAACTTGAATGAATTGTCAAAAAGATTTACCTTAGGGGGGGTATATATGGCCCCATAACACAAATCCCGAAAAACTCCTACTTTAACTAGGAAAGCAAAGACTTTCCTAATTTAAATAAAAGCGACTCCTAAAAAGAAATAGAAACTCCTACTTTGACTAGGAAAACAAACTTTCTAAATTAGATAAAGCAACTACTACTTTGACTTAGAGCACAAATCTTTCTAAAATAAAACAACTGCAAATCAAAATAGTAATAAGACTCAAATGCTTGAAACATATTTGGTGTCTCCAAGGTTTCACAGCCACCCGAATATGAATTTTCCATAATTAAAATCGAATTCCCAATGTTTGTTGTAGAAGCTCCTGCATCATTACTGTTCCCACGCATTTCATTGCATATGTGTAAGCCACAACCAGTATCTAATACCTAAAATTTGTCAAAAGAAACAATATTAACCTCAATGACATAAATACCTGAAGATGACGGTGAATCATATGCCACCTTCTTCTTCGACTCCATGTAGGCCTTGCAATTTCTCTTTCGATGGCCTCCTCAACATAGTGGAAGCAAGTACCTTTTGAGGAATTCTCCTTGGCCTTCACTGTAGCCACGCTCCTCAATTTCTTGGTCTCTTATATTTCTTCTTCTTTTTCTTGACTCTTCTTAAAACAGGAAAGAATCACACCATCACATTTACCTTCCTCACTGTGACGGGTTCAGCACCTTAAGTTTGTACTAGTGGCCTGGTGTGGAGATCTCTTGATCATTCTGTTTGTTGATTTCTTAGGTTGATTTGCACATTGAAGATTTTGCTTGTTAGGTAAAAAAATGTATAAAGAAAATGGAATATAATCAACCTAAACCCTCAAGTACATGCGTCACAAGTAATAAAATGGTTTTCTTTTATAAACCGAAATCGTTCCTATAGGGATTGTATTGGTTTGCCTGCAGGATTGAGTACGACTACTTGAGTTGTTCGCATATGGCGTCTCCCTGAATACTAATGGCAGGTGAAAATTTACACTGAAAATCAGTAAAAACAAAGACCATGAACAAGAAATGATTTATGAAACATCGAAGCAATTGAATAAAACAAGGATAGAGAAAAGACTTAGAGAAACTAGGGTTAGTATCTTGATGAATTAAAGGTTAGTGATTTATCTAGATGAGGCACGGACTGAATGAGTTATGACTTAGATTGGTCTAGGACAAGGTATGGGATCCCACTCTCGTGCGTATGAATTTTCACCTTACTGTATCCACCAGTTTGTCACTAGTTCAAGATTCTTCCACAAGTCGATAAAATGATATTTTCCAAGGCATTTTTCCTAGGGAGTTCTATTGGTCACAATTACGTTCCTGCAATAAAACTACCCGAACTAAGCTCGAATTGTCATAGTTTATGTTATTGCGATCTAACTTAGCCTGTTTGGTGTCCACTAGAAGTGGTATCATTCCAGTACTAGACATTTCTAATTCCCTAAACTTAATTAACTAAGTTAATTTGAATTACAATTAATTGACTCACACTATAAGAGAATAAAATCTAGATTTTAGGGCAAATATCCTAGCTGTCACCAAGGAACCTCTTATAACAAGCTTGGGCTTGTTCTTCGACAAGGCTCGCTGAAGAACACGATATAGTGCATAGGGACAATGCCGGTCTATCATCCCTTAAAGCGAGGGCACTTTGGAGCATTTCATGAGCTAGGGTTTTCCTATAAAAGGACCTTTATGAAAACCCTAAGAAAGACTAAGCCATTTGTTCACTTCTCTCTTTAAGAGTGTTGAAGTTTGAGAGAAGTGTTCTTGAAACTCCTCTTTGTGAGACAGGTTTTGGCTTTTGCCCTCTTCGGATGAGACTTGGCTAGCACGGGACTTTATGCCGAGGCTTCTTTCTTGGAGGTTGTAAACCACTCTTCCTGTGAACCGTTAAGTGAACCACAGGACTTGGTTTAACGGTCTGCCACCAAAACGATAGATAGGTTTGAAACTAACGTATAAAGACGGACTCATTTACCCTCCTCACCAGGTTTTATTGTTTGTTACGGGAGATCGCTGAGGAGGGTTTTCTTGAGATTTTTTTCTTTGCTTTTGTCTATGAGGCAGCACCTAAAGAAACCTCTATAATTATATGGGAAACACCATGTCACATCAAAAGCTCAGTTCTTTGTTAGAGTTTTCATTTTTTAATTACAAAGGTTCAAAAATTAGATTTTTGTCTTGAAAGAATATGAATACAATATTGTTCTTCTGTATGTGTTTGGTCGCGGCATGATCGGATGGTTATGAAGGAGAAACTAACTGGATAGAGTTAAAAGTCCGAAGTTCAGTTTTCTGAGTTTTCTCATGGGCGTAGAATGCCAACAAACCGCTGGCGTTGGACCCATGAAGACACGGCGTTGTTTCCAGAGATTTGTAACGTCTGGCGACCAGAGAAGTTCATCTCTGACGACGTCACGGCGTCCGAACAGCTAGACATCTGAATGTTGTATGGTGTGAGGAGCGTGCTAGTGGAGGTTTTAGCCTACTAACATGTGACATGCAAATCTGGCATTATTATATAAGATCTTGCTTGATTGCCTTGTTTGTTTTCTATTTCTCTTATGGTTTTACTAAATTTCAAACACACCACTATAATGTTTGAAATAGAGATGTCTGTGAGATTAAGCTGACTTAGTTCAACTTTAAAATTTCTAGAATCATGGATTTCAAAAAACCATGTTGAAATTACCTACGAGAGAACTTTTTACAAAAATGTTCTTTTGGAAATTTTCCTGTTCAAGGAGTTGAATTGGGCTTATGGTTCAAGGAGTTGAACCAGTTGGAGATTTAAAACTTGAATCGGGTTTTATGATTCAAGGAGTTGAATCGATTAAAAGATTCGAGGATTGAATCGGGCTTGTAATACAAAGAGTTGGCGAATAGAGTTCATGATTGAGTTGATGAATCATTTAGTTCAGAGGTATCTGTTGAGCCAGGCTTGTAAGTTCGAAGTGTTGAACAAAAGCGATATGAATCATTTATTTCAAGTGTTGAAAACCCTTTTCATGTGCTTTTGAAATTATGAGGTACCATTATCTTTGGCTTTTCAATGGGTTGCGTGCAGAGTGATGCAGGATTTAGATTTATGTTGGCACTGATGGATGATTATGGACTTTGCGGAGTGAACGATTGAGCATATTGCATTTGATTATTATTTCCTTTTAAGTATATAGGGCCTACGAGTCCCTGCCTCTTTTATTTTCTCTATGTATTTCTCTTCTCATCTAAATCCCCCTCAAATGTAACTGGAGGTTATTATTTGAATGTATGTAATTAGATTACATAGGATTAGGATCAGTTGGTTGAGATACGAAGGAGAAAGGAGCATGGAGGAAGAACCAAGAAAGAAGACCTTTAAATGTAAATTTGATTTATTTTCATGGGTTGTAATAGTCCATGCATATCCACTGAGTTTGACCTAGTAAATTCATTTTGTTCATGGAATTGATTTTAAAATGTCTATAATCAATCTGCATTCTAGTTAAGTAACTATCTTATAATTTCATGAGATGAATGGATAAAACATGCTAATAAGAAATGATAATCTTAATCTTAAGCCCCTGTTATTAATATTAAAGGCTAACGTCTTCTGCATTATGGTGTGAATCGAAATTCTTACATCAATGTCAGGGTTGTTAGATGGCAAAGTCTTCTCCATAAGGTTATGTTCTATTAATGGAAATGAGTTTTCTTGATTAGTGGGTTAGCCTTAACTAGACTCATTAGCTTGTTGGAAAAACCCAAGGTTAATGTTGGATAGAGACACAGTTGGGTCAGTGTACATAAGATGTACATGTATCCTGAGTTGATAACTAATGATAATTCTGCACAAATCAGGCGTGATAGTACTTGATTAGTAGTTGCATCAAATTGCAATTGGTATAGGAATACCTATTGATCCCGAAGACTAGACTTGTTAGGTAAACCCAGGTCACTCTTGGTGATATTGGCGATTCATTAATTGCATACGTTAAAGCCATTATTTTATGGATAAGATACCTACCTTTTGACCCAAGATGGCTTGTTTGGAAAACCCAAGGTCATTCTTAATGATATTGGATATCGACACACTAGGAGAACCTCCATATAGGCTTTCTCGGATCAATAGTGAGGGCTATGGATTTGTAATAAAATAGTTGGAGCGATAATGTGTAATTATCAAGTCGTAACAATCATGCATTCTTAAGTACAATCTAACATGAACTCTTTAACATCTAGGTTATTAGAATCAAACCAAGTCAACCGAATGTGAACTTGCAATCAATAATGGATTCCGATATTTTGGCCGGGCATTTAGCAAGGATTGGTAAGAATTTGAGAATAGTTATAAGGAAGATTGGCCTATCATGCTATTGAGCCCTCCCTCGATCCCGACTGCTGATGCACCTGAAAGCGTTCAAAGAGCATATTAGAAGCCCTTAGCTAATAGTGTGAGGTGGGATTGATTATCCACACCTCCATGTCACCTGAGTTTAGAAAGCAATATAAGACTGTGGATGCATATTCCATAGTATTGCCATCCCAAGGAACTTTATAATGACACAATCTTGAAAGGTTTAAAGATCTTTTTGAATAGATTTTTTTGGTTCCAAGATGGAGGAGGGGACATCCCTAGTGTAGCATGCACTGAAGATGTGTGAACACATTGAGAGGTTGGATCAATTGTGTTATTGGATGGATTTTGAATTGAGTGTAGACTTTGTTCTTAAAAGGTTACCCAATAGTTTTGCACAATTTGTTCTTGACTATGGGATGGACCACATTATATCTACCATACTTGAGTTGATCGATGTGCTCAAGATAGTTGAGGGGAAAATGGTTGAGAAGAAAGGCAAAGAGACTGCCCATAAGGGACTTGCTTCTATTGTGGTCAAGTTGGCCATTGGAAGAGGAAGCTATGAGAGCTACTTGGAATCACGGCAGAAAGGTAACTGTTGATGTTGCATTATCTTCAAGTATTTATGTCATTAAGGTTAATATTGTTCTTCTAACAACATTTGGATACTATGATACGGAGTTGTGGCCCACCACCTGGATTAATATACGAGGGCTACAAGAAGCGATAGGAAGAAGCTCATGAGGGAGAGTCAGGCTTTTGAGTGTGAAATGGTGCGCGAGAAGTTGCGATTCTTTCCCATGGACTTATGTTTTGAACCTCCCTAGTGATCTTTAATTTAAATTTGGATGGTTGTTGTTATGTACCAACATTAATAAAGAACTTTTTATGGTTTCTTATTTAAACAAAATGGTTTTATTTATATTTTGTAACAATGATTGTTACATTATGATGCCTTTGATGCTAGTGGTACATTAAACGTGGGATTGCATATTAGACCATACGATCAAATTTAAATGCCTTGTTTCAATAAAAGGGCTGAGGAGAGAGAATCGCTGGAAATCATCTCTTACTCATGGCATTTGTCACCTTGGCCACATGAAGTGAGAGACACATGGTTGTGTGATTGGTGCCCCACGAAAAGTCTCATTTTTGAGCCACATCCAGATGAGTTTTGAAAGTGGCTTTTTGGCACTAATCCATATCAGTAAACGATTGATCGTAGTGGGTCCACTTAGTTCAGCGATGCCATTTCGAGCTTGTTTTTGGTGATTTTGCAGGTCTTTGCGTACCTCAACCCCCGTGTTTAAGTTTGATGACAAGATAGCCAATGCTTGCCGAATCTTGGGAATCGGTGTTTTCAAGCATCGAATAAAGAATTTGAAGTGGATTTTGAAGAGCGGTAGATGCGGTGAATCTGGGTGAGCAAAGCGGCGATCCGGGTTTAACTATGATTCGCGAAAATTTATTTGGGATTAAAATTTCGAAAATCATAGAAAATTTTTTCTAACTTCTAGCGAATGAGAATTTTCGCTAGGCTAGCTTAAATTGAGAATTTCGCAGGGCTAGCTTAGTTCTCGCTTTAGCCAGCCAAATCTCCATCGTGCCTAGCTTAAAATTCTTGCAATTCTCGCTATCTCACAATACCTTCTCGCTTAGCCACGAAATTCCCCGCTACCAAATAAATTCATCATGATAGCGAAATCCCCCACCTCAAGATTCAGAGAATTCGCTAGGGCTAGCCGTAAATCTTCATAGACTAGCTAAATCCTCCCCGCAGATAGCCAAATTCCTACCCCGTGATTTTCAGATACTGATGCCAAACGACTACGCTTTGCATACCTCATTCCTTTGTGCTCATATTTTAGGCATTCTTGCGATTTCTCACACTTTTTGGTGCACTTATAACCCCATAATTTTGTAACCCTAAGAATTTTTGCAAAGAATTTTTCATTTTATAAATTTCTACAAATTTTCTATTTGTGTAGTTTCATTCGCTTCTCTCTCCCTCTTTCTTTCATTTTCTAAGTCGCAAACACATCCTCTGGTGAAGACAACTCAAGGATGCTTGGCTGCTTTCCATAGCTTTGAAGAGGAGGGTGGCTAGCTTGGTTGGGGTTGCTGCGTGTCATTCATGCTATAAATGATGTGTACTGCATTTATGGTTCCATACCTTCCAAACTGTAGGTTTAATGCCATTTAATGTCCTTCCTCGTCAATACTTGCCATGTTTTGTGGTTCAGCAGCATGCTTAATGCTAGATGCACTGATATCCTTTAGATGCCATTTACTTGAGCCACTGAAATGAGTTAAATTAAGTAGGATTTTAAAACTGAATGAGACTTTGAATGCTTAAGACTGGGTTTGACTCAAATAGAGTGGTAAGATGTCAACAGTTTAGTAATGGAGCGCTCATGAGGATGTGTCCCCATGGTTAGCGGACCACACTCGGTCTCAGTCCGTAGACACAAGATGAGCAATGATGAGTATGATTCCATATGCTTCGGCTATTGGATCGATCATGTACGCGATGTTATGTACTGACCCGACGACATATGCTCGAGTGCGTCATGAGCAGATACTCAATCAAACCCGCATGGGTCATTGGGTACAAAAATATCCCTAGTACTTGAGAAGGACTAAGGATGTATTCTTTGATTTATGGAGATGGGGATCTTATCATAATGGGCATAGGATGCCAGCCTAATCCGACAGATGACTCCAAATCTCAGCCAGTTACGTGGTTCACATCAATGGTGGTGCGCCTACCGAAGAGTTCCAACATGAAACGATCGTAGATTCTACAACCGAATCGTAGTACATTGTAGCTTCAAAGCAAGAAGAAGAGGTTTGGATAAAGAAGTTCATTAATGAACTAGAGTGGTACCTAGCATTGTTTATCCGATACTTTATCAGGACAACAATGGAGCCATAAATACGCTTCAAGGAACCAAGGGGCCTCATCAAAGGTCCAAACATGTACTTAGGAGATTCACTTGATCGCAGAGAGATCATAGGCAGGCAAGGGGATGTAAAGAGTAGAGAAGATAAATTTAAATTCTGATCGTAATATTTCATTGATCCTTTGATTAAGCCTCTTCCCCAAGAGAAGTACGAATCACACGTTCTAGCCTATGGTATGAGATACAAGGGCGATTGGATTTAGTGCAAGTGGGAGTTTGTTAGAGAAGTGCTCTAAAGGAAATCACCATTAGCAATTATTGTACACGTAACATATTATTTAATATGAAAGGCTTCTTCATTAATTTGGTATTTATAAGTCAATCATATGCATCTTTAATCGACCCACGAAGTCCTGATACTTACAGCATGAAGGAAATCGCGACGGATCATGATACAAGATTCCTATCATGTGCAATTATGTTAGTGTTCAATTATCCTTTAGTCACAGGATCAAGACTGACATTGTCAGATCCCGACAGACTAGCATACACGCTATACTCTCGGGACAGATAAAGCAAGAGATCTTATAAACTATGATCAAGAGTTGATTAGAGTCAAGGTGGATGCTTTGCTATAGCTATACACTGGAGACCTATAATGAGACAATCATATGGATCATCTATTTGGAAATGTCGATGATTGTCTCATCATAAAGAATGGTGCAAGTATCCTTAGACTCGAGGTGCTCAAGGATATCTTCGATGTCAGATCTCGCATTTTGACCTCTAATCCACGTCGCTTTCCTTAGAGGTTGCTCATTGACAAGGATTGCAGGTTTGAGGTGTTCTGGAGGTACTGAGTACCCAACCAAAGGATTCGCCTACTCCCAATAAAGGGAAAGTATACCCATGGCCCATTGGTCGGAATCATTACTCGTGAATCTCCTCGGCCGCAGTGAAAATGTCTGAGGAGCGGCCTTCAAGGGCAAAGGCAGAGTGATGAATCCGGGGACAAGAAAATATATCTTGGGCTAGGTGTGGCATAGCAATTAGTGGGAGTTACACACTGTCCATGCCCAACCAAGTAAGGTATAGTTCGGGTGAAAGGATCTAGGTCGCACTCGCATTTGTCTATAGGAAGGTATGCAAATGTACCACCGACTCTCCTGCACCAATCAGTCATGATATGTTGCTAGATACCAATCTTGACTTACTTAATTCAATAGTTGAATCAAGTGGCCAACATAACCGGAACCTAATGGGTCACACACATAGAAGAGTGTGGGGCTGATATGAAACAGATTTGGATGTGATCCAAATATGAGGGAGTTCATTCTCATGAATGAACTGTCAAGGGATTAGTGGAATCCTTGGATCGAAAGCCCTTACTTAGAGAGATAATAGGCTTCGGCTTGTACCTCGGCTTAGGGTCGTGTGGGACTCGCCATAACGCATAGGGATGCATGTATCCTATCATCACTTAGAGTGAGGGCATTTTGCCATTCACATGATCAGGGGCTTCTATAAGAATGCTATGGAAACCCTAAAGTGATTGATGCTCTTTTGAGAGAAAAGAGAGTTCATGAAAAAGAGGCCAAGTTTGTGCTCTCATCTCCAAGAAGGTGTTTTAGAGATTGAGAGACCCGAGTTTTTTTGGCTTCCTCTTCTGGACGAATCCTCAAGCAAGACGGAACTTTCGAGACCGTCGCTAGAGGTTGGTCAACTTCACTCTTCAGGTCGACATAAATTAGAGGCGAACCTAGGACTTGTCTGCTGATCAAAAGTCGCCCGACCACCAACTCTGCTTTGAACTCGACACAAGGTAATCCTACACTCTTCTCTTTGTTATGTAACCTAGCTTCGATGCTACTGGGGGTCCTTGGATGAGTTTCTTTGCTGATTTTTTTGTATTTCCGCTGCCATCGTGTTGCCACCTACGTAAACTCCTTCGCCTTGGGACTTAAAGGGAGAAAACCCTCCTTAGGGTTTCTCCCCTCTTGTTCTTGAACTAGCAACACTTAAGGAAGTGGAGGCCACAGTTGAACCTTCGCTTCGAGAAAATCTCTGGGATCTCGAAGAAAAAGACTAAGAACTCTACTCTAATTATTAGAGTTCCTTTTTCCTCTTTCTTATGATTTATCTTAATTTTGGATGTAAATTTCAAACCTTTGTTATGTTTCAATTTCTTAAACTAGGGTTTGCAGTATATTGATCAGAATCTTATATCTATTTGTTAATTTTCCCTTTTTCTATTGTTTCTCTGTAATTTTCCTATCTATTGATGCATACTTGGTTGCTATTAAGTTTTGACATTGAAATGAGTAGTGTTTATAGTGAGAATAACAATAGTTCTTTCGAAAGTGATACATAATGAATATGAAATAATAAGAGGAAGATGATATTTAATTCCCAGTTATTAGTGATAAATAGATCAAGAAGGATATAGATTGAAAACACTTTGATAATAGAAAATTTATAGAAAATCCTGTAATTTTAAAATTTCTGGATCTAAATCCCAGGAGAAGGATTACTAAGATACCTAAATAAAAGATATATGAATAAAAAATATACAATCCATGAATACCAAAAGATAGAAAGAAGTATAACAATTAACAATGCTAAAGGAAACATAAAACTCAATTTATTAACAAAAGAAACTATAAACGAAACATTAAGTAAAATAAAAAATGAAAAAGTAAGAGAAAAAATAAAGTATGAGTACATATAATAATAAAATCATTATTCCCTGAGAATCTAAAGACACCAATAGTTCTAAGTTTACATGATAGAAGACTCCGATACAACATACAGAAAGGTACAGAAGTATCCAAGGAAATCGAAGATATACAAAATCGATGTCTACATGTTACCCAAAATATAATATTGATCTAGGAGATAAAGATTTTGATAATAGTATAAGCTTATATTTCAAATTCTTAAGGAATGATTTTATGAAAGAAGGATAATAATGTAATGGACAATGTATTATGTGGCTTTAAAATAATACTATCAAACTCAAACTATGGAAAAATTTACCAAGATAAGCCATTTATTGAAATTAGTGATGAATGTAAAGAAATTGGTGAAATAATAGAACCTCAAAAGTTGGATAGAATAGAAATACCAACAAATTACATTTTAAGTCTTGAAGATGATATTCTTGAAGAAGATTATATACAAAGAATTGGTTTACCCATATTTAGGGGAAATTTCTTAATAGGAAATAGTAGCCAAAATAATACAAGGAGAAGAAGTTTCCAAAAAGTAAAAGAAGAGGTACATTCACCTTCCTAATAAGAGGAAATTATTACAATGGAGAAAGAGAAGTTGAAGAAACAAAAATTTTAATAGATACAAAAGAAGGTAAACTATATCTAAGCCGATAAATGTGAAATGATAGGAAGTATAATGCTTTCCCATATGTTTTTAAAAATTATGATGGTAAAACATTAGAATGTAATTTAAAGGTAGAAATACCCATAAGATTACAAGGGATAACCTTTTTAGTAGATTGTTACAAAGATAATAGAATGCAAGGAAATGAACATTATGATATTATCTTAGGAAATAGTTTCCTAGATAGATTAGATAAATATAAGATAATAAAAGAAGGAATAGAAATATATAGTGAAGACATATGTATTTTCTTAGAAATACAAAAATGAAAGAAATTACATTCCCTACTATGATATTTATAATAGTAAATATTCCAGAAACTAAGTTATATACATGTGGATTAATAGATACAGGATCAGAAATAACAATATTTCAAAAATTTTTATTAAAAGAATGGAAAGATACTAAAATCTTTATAAAAGGTGTAACTGGAAATAAAGAAAAGATTACAAAACAAAAAGAAAGTGTGGAAATAATGATCCATAATAAAATAGTAAAAATAGGAAAAATTTATCAATATGACAATATATAATGTGATATTATATTAAGAAATGATTTTTTACAACAATTCTCAATATTTCAACAAACTATATATACCATAATGTATAAAACACCCTGTAACCATTGGATAAAAGCACCTAGAATATTAAAACCTTTTAGAATAAATTATGATCAAAATGCTAGAAAATGGTGGACAGAGAAATAAATACATCTATTACTTATAAAGTAATAGTCGATGACACATGTGAAAAATTGAAATTTTTTTTTTAGTAATAACCCATTGAAATATTGGGAAAAGACTAAAATCTACTATAAATTAGAAATGATAGATCCTGATAAAATTATTAGAGTAAGACCAATAATATATTCATAAGAAGATATAGAAGATTTTAAAATACAACTTAATGAATTAATGCAAATGAATCTAATAAGAGAAAATAAAAGCACACATAGTAGCCCTATGAGAAAATAAAAGCCCACATAGTAGCCCCGTTTATAAGAAGAAACATAGTGAGATAAAAGAGAGGAAAAACAAGAATGGTGATAAATTATAAGGAGGTGAATAAGAAAACTAAATTTGACGGATATTATATCCCAAATAAGGATATTAATAAATTTGGCAAGAATGAAAAACTATTACAGTAAATTTGACAATAAATCATAATTTTGGCAAATAAAAATGGATAATGACAGTATACTTATGTGACACCCCAAAATCCAGGGGTCTCGTTGACCAACCGTCAACCCGTGGAAATACTACCTTAGGTAATCGTTTACCTAAGCTTTGATACCAAACTGGTATCAAATAGCCATGATACCGAATAACTCGATACCACCTCGTTAGGTCCCATTCCTCGGGATCCATTTATCCATATTTAAGTTAAAAATATGCGAAATTTAATTTAAAACAGTCTGTAAGAGTTCGATCACGACTCTCTTACCATTATTACATACCGGAACTAGATTGTTCCAAAGTTTACAAAAAGATTTATCAAAGCCACATGTTGGCCTTCTTCACAATTGCGGCCTCGATTGAGCGCCAACCATCGGTGTACACCCGACATCTGAAATGTTTTCCCATAAAGGGTAAGCCACGCCCAATAGAGAATATTTTCTACAGAGGCTACTCCCCACCTAAGTGCACATGCAATGGTCATGTTCAACACATTCACATTCACATTCCAAGTAAAAACATGCAATTTTCTACTATGGAATCCAACATGTCATGCCATGAAATGAGATGAGACTCAATCATGTACCATGCCCCGAGTCCTTACCAACTCCCATCACACCCGAGTCTTTACCGACTCCTGACAAAATGCCAAAGCCCATGCGTGATAAAATCCATCATTTCTGGATTACATCCAATGATTAGTTTGCAAAAAAAAATCATTTGTTTTCAAAGCAAAAGCTTTTTGGATGTTACACCTCAATGATCATTTATATACAAAACTCATGTATCTTTTGTGGGTAGAAAATTTTTAGTGTCGCACCACAGGCTTCGTACGCCTAAACACTTTCACGAACTTTCATCGTTGGAATTATGTCTAACCACAAATACCGAGTCTTTCAACCGAGGGGGTATCTATCCCTGTTTTCTATTACTCGACACAAATTTTTCCTTTACGATTTCATTTAATAGTGTGAATCTGTTGGACATTATCCAACGGTACCGAGCCCACCAAATCAAACACCAAACACAGTGTTGATTATAACCATGCACTCACACCCATTCAATGCGATGTCCCCGTGCATATGCAATGCAATGCTCCATTGCATGTTATATCATGTCACATGT
Source organism: Tetrastigma voinierianum (assembly GCA_016808115.1). Lineage (NCBI taxonomy): Eukaryota > Viridiplantae > Streptophyta > Magnoliopsida > Vitales > Vitaceae > Tetrastigma > Tetrastigma voinierianum. The sequence continues at coordinate 23,176 of JAEQBH010005609.1, read as the reverse complement.
ATAATGAATGCTACATGGACAACACAACCCACACCACTCACCGGGTGTCATGTACCTATCACATCACTTGCATGTGACTTCCATACTACATTTCATTCATGTCAATATATTATGCACGCATATATCAACATCAACATACAACATGTCATTCTATGTTCAAGCAATGACAAACACACAATCAAGCCATGCAATGGCCTTTTTGCACCTTGAAATTCATGACATGTCAATACATTAGAACACAAACATTAACACTGTTACGTCACCCTTTAGTCGGGCAATGACACTTCTCAAACAAGTTTCTTCATATATCGCCCAACCCGCCACGACCTATCCCAAATAGGCTATAAACACAGGCCTCACACAATCATAGGTTCGCCTAGTCGTAGCCTACCTTCGCTTAAGCAAAGTGGTTTGCCTAGGCGAGAAGATGCCTCGCCTAGGCGGACCAGAAACTCCTAGTTCATGTCCTCCGACTCGCCTAGGTGGACCCCTTGGTTTAGGCGAACACCTCCTTTGCCTAGGTGAAGACACCTTTCTTCTTGGAGAAGCCCCTTGTCCTTGCCTATACGCGCCAGCGGGCGATCGCCAGTGAACTCAACATCGACTATTTCCGCCTCAAAATGGAAAGTAAACAAAGATGTGAAGATCCCTACTGAGCGTGATGTAAACCATTAGAAGCCTCGTAAGCACTTCCTAAACTTGAAACCTTTGATTTCCCGAACTCCTCACTTTGATCCTCGACGAAATCCCACGTTTTCAGTACCCACGTGTAGCCCTCGTTGATGCGATGATCTTTCGTTCTTAGCTCGACTAACTTTGATAGAAGGAACTCCGTAGTTCTCGGAAAGAAGTCCTTGACTCTCCTCTTTATCTGTTCTCTCACTCTTTCACGTACATAGCAGTAGAAAATGTGATTTTCTGCCCTAGTTTCCCCTTTTTGTTTAAGTTTAAGTTGTGGCCCACGTTGCGCCACGTTGCGCCACGTGTACACACCTACTCGAGTCCGATTTTGGCACGAAGCAATTCATTTCGTCTCAATTCAAGTTCAAATTATTTTCTATGAACTCAACTCAAGTTATTTCCTAACTTCTAAGATTTTTGTAAAAATTTCGCTTCTAGGAGTCATCGGACACCAGTCCCCCCAAAAAATGTGAAATTCCAACTACCTTGGAACTCAACGAAATTCATATGGGTAACTAGATTTTGCGAGACGAATCCAACAAACTGAAGTCCGCTTCTATCTAAGATCTATAAAACTTCCATGTTTTTAACCTGTACTATTTTAACAATTTACCGTTCTGCCATTTTATAGAAAAATTCAATTTTTATCGGGTTTTACAACCTATTACAGCTTTTAGTACACCTAGAGGTCATTATGAATGGATGGTAATGCCTTTTGGATTAAAAAATGCTCCTCAAGTTTTCCAAAGAAAAATGGATAAAATATTCTCTGATTATTCAGCTTTTATAATAGTATACATTGATGATATGCTAATCTGCTCTGATAATGAAAATAATTTAAATACTTTCATAACACTCTGTAAGGAACATGGTATAGTTCTCTCATAAAAGAAAGTTTATATTAAGAAAAAAGAAATAGAGTTTCTAGGAATGATAATAGATTCTGAAGGCATAAAACTACAATCTCATATAGCCGAAAAAATAAAAGATTTCCTTGATGAATTGAGAACTAAGGAAATGATACAAAATTTTTAGGATGTTTAAATTACTCATCTGATTTTATAAAAGACTTAGCAAAGGAAAGACAGGAATTACAAAAATTATTAACAAAGAAAAACCAAACAGGATGTAGTGAAAAAAAATACCACAATAGTTAAGAGATTAAAAAACATATGTTCGGGATTTACTGTACCAGATTGCCAAAATGAAATGACACTTAATACTACAAACAGATGCTTCACATAAGTATTGGGCAGCTATTTTAAAGTCAGATTGAGAAGAAATATGTCGTTATACAAGTGGAACTTTTAATGATAATCAGATTAATTATGATATTAATGAAAAGGAGTTACTTACAATAATAAATTTGAGGTATTCTTATTACCTAAACCTTTTAAAATAGAAATTGATAATACTCAAGTTGCAGGATTTATAAGAAATAACACAAGAAAATGAGTACAAGCTAGAAGATTGTCTAAATGGCAAACTCTTCTTAGTTATTACAATTTCAAGACTGTTCATATAAAAGGAACTGACAATTTTCTTGCAGACTTTTTGAGTAGGAATGTCAAATAACATCCAGGAACTGCGAGAAATCGCCATCGATAAGGCTGAAGGAATGAATATAATTGTAGAAAATTATAATGCTCTTATATTAATTGAAGAAAAAGTAATAAATCTATAAAAAGATATCAATAACATAAAGTCTAAGTCTTATATGTCTCAAAATCTCCTTGAAAAATGTTTTGAAAGATTAGGAGAAATGATAGTGAGGTCATAAGATGTTCCCTGCCACCTAGAGACTAAAAACATCAATAAGGTAGGCTTCGATATGCCATCCCATTCAAGAAAAGCCAGGCAACAGAAGATGATGATAACATTAGGATAGGAGATATATCCTTGTCTAAAGACAAAAATATCTTAGAAGGTATCCAGGAAATGCCTATCCTTCAAAAGGAGAAAAGCTTGAAAGATAACAGTCTTCTAAAAGACAAACACCTCTCAAGTAGAGATAACAGTCTCTCAAAGGATAGACTCCTCTCAAAAGGAGAAAACCCAGATGACATTATCTTTTTTCCCGAGAAAGAGACAAAAAAAATACCTATAAATCCCACTGTCATTTTATCTGATATGGAGAAAGGGTATTTGGCCTTTTTCGGAATTTAGTTATAACAATCCCAATGGAAAAGGATATTACCAAACTTCAATTGAATCCATTTACCCCAGAATAATGATAACAAACCAAGCAGATCCTATTCTCATCCAAAATGCAATATATTATGGTTTTTTTTACCCAATCTACCTGAGTGAAGACTACAATGATGTAAAACCCGGGCAAATTTGAAATATTTTGAAAAAGGGCAAAAACTAAAAAATTTTGCTACTGTACAGGCTACAGACTTGAAACTCTCTAGATCTTGGATAATGAAACGGACCTCACCGTTGGAGTCGTCTCACAAAACTAGTTACCCCGATGAATTTCATCGAATTGAGACAAGAATTTCCAAAGACGGAAAAAGGAACGCAAATGAGTGGGTGACACATGACATTGCCATGTGGGTGACACATGGCATGTGACACATGCCATGTGAGTGACACATGGCATGGTAAGAGCCATGTGTCAAGTCTATACAAGAGAGGATAAGTGAGAATGGGGGAGGGAATTGTTGGAGAGAAAGAAAGAGAAGAAAGAAAAAATGAGAGGAAGAGAAGAAAGAAAGAAAGAGAGAAAGAAAGGAAAAAATAGAAAGGGAAGGAGAAAGGAAGTTCCGAGACTTCTTCCTCTGATTTTCGGTGTTTCGATGGTTGGAGTTCGTTAGGCCGAGGGTTAAAGTCCGTCTATTCAATGAGGGCTACGCTCCAAGAGGCAGGGATTCTTCCTCCTTTGGTTTATTTCCATCCTAAGGGCTGTTTTGCCTGATTTTTATAGGGCTCTGTTTTGACTCCTACACTCGCCCTCGCTTGGGGCTGGTTTCGATTGGGAACCGAGAGATTTGGACCTATGTTCTTATAGAAACTCGTGAATCGTGATCTGTGAACTTCATGTTAGGCTTGAATCACCTAAATCGACTCTATAGCCTGCTATGGTCCTTTTTATGGGACTGCTATAGCTTAGGTCAAGTGAACAGCCTTGTTGAACAAAATTATGGCATGTTTTGTGGTTTTATTTGGGGCTGTTTATGGCCTATGTTGAGACTGCTTGGTGGCTAGTTTCATGGCCTTGTTGTAATCAGTCTCGTGGACTGTTTCAGGTCAGATTTTGGGACTGATTTTTGAGTTGAGTTTGGAACTGTCCTATGGCTTGTGTATGGCTAGTTTGTGGTCGGTTATGGCTGGTGGTGTACTCTAGTTCCATCCTTTTTATGGCTTGCCTTGAAGCCATTGTGTAGATTGTTTTATGGGCATGTCTATGCCATAGTTAGTCTTGTGGATCAAGGTTGTCATTGCTTGAGTTTTAGATGACATGCTTTGGGGTGATTGAATGTTAATATATATGTGTATGAATATATTGACATTGGGATGATTGTTGGCTTGGAAATTATATGCTCATAATATAATTGTCCATAATACATGGTGAATTGTACGGTTTGAATTGTCCATGTAGCATTCATTATACATGTGACATGATATAACATGTACATGCTATGTATATGCAATTCGGGACATCGCATTGAATGGGTGAGTGCATGATTATGACTGTAATCACCATACTCGTGATTGGATCGTGGGCTCGATACCATCGATCTATGTTCACCACCGAGCTGCATGGTTGCATAACATGGAAATATGTGTGGTGGGTAATAGCAAAAAATGTTAGACATCCCCTCGGGTGAAAGGCTCGGACTATTTCATACACTCCAATGGTGAAAGTCCAAAAAGTGTAGGAAGGCATACGGAGTCCCGTGATGAGACCCCGAAAATCCGCTGCCCACGAAACACAAGGTTTTGATTATAAAAAAAAAAGATCATTTAAAATGATGACATCCATAAAAGTTTTGGTTTATAAATAAACGACTTTTATTTCAAAGTGTTCATTGGATGCGATTCATCAATGATGGTTTATCACATTGGCATTCTCGTATCATGTGGTGGGAGTCAGGAGGTGACTCTGGCATGGTACATGATTGAGTCTCATCTCATTTCATGGCATGACATGTAGGATTCCATTGTAGAAATAGTATATTTTACTTGGAATGTGAATGTGAGATTGTGGAACATGAACATTGCATGTGCACTTAGGTGGGGAATATCTTATGTAGGAAAGATTTCTCTACTGGGCGTGGCTCACTCTATATGGGAAAACATCACGTAGGATAGACACTTCAGGACTAAGCCTACATTAGTATTTCGCGCGAAGAAAGCTAACTGCGGGCTTTGATAAACTTTGTAAAACTTTTGGAATAAACTAGTTTTTACATGTAATATTTGTAAGGGAGTCGTGATCGAACTCTTATAGGTTGTTTTAATGTAATTTTTGTATATTTTTAAATTAAATATGGATAAATGATCCCGGTAAATGGGACATGACGATGTGGTATCGAGTTACACGATATCCACATGCATCTGATACCAATTTGGTATCAGAGCTTAAGTATACGATTACCTAAGGTAGTATTTCTGCAGGTTGATGGTGGATCAATGGGACCCTCAAGTTTTGGGGCGTCACAAATTAAATCCCACATGACACTTTAAAATCTCAATTGTGTAACCTAACACAAAAATTAACCGTTATGCTAAGTTTTTGTATCAGTCCTGAATATAATGAAGACAATGGAATAGTCATTAAGGCTTTCCATGCAATAACACTTAACTCTAGTGAAGAAACCAAAGTTCAGATAAATTACAACAAACCAAAGAAAATTGGCCAACTAAATAGACAATGGATAAAGACAAAAAGAGCACTAGGAGTAAAAGTGGTGCTTGGAAGAATGAAAGACTTAAGAAAAAAGAAATGTTTAGTCCATTCTGCCACCAGCAATTGGATGATACTTATTGGAGATGGGAAAGCAAGAGGATATCAGATAATGAATGAAAAGATAACAAATTTAGATCAGTTGATATTCTCGTTTATCTCTCTCTCCATGGCCATAGTTGTCCTGGCCATAGAGTCCATGTCTTGTAGGAGGAATCCCACAATCTTTTTCCTCGGATGGATAATTTCATACCATCCTCAAACTTTTTCACCTTGGACATGTATGTGGCCACATAATCATCCATGAAACGTGCTAACTCTATGAACTTAGCCACATACTTGAGTATTGTCATATTTGTTACGCCCCCAACCCCTGCTTAGGCGGACGAAGGGGACGTGAGACTATACTGGGACTCTTTGCTTCCTTTTTTAGACATTGGTGGGCCCAAGTCTTATAACTGAATCACAATATCATATACAAAATAAAACTGCCACCGTAGTGGTGTTTACAGTAGCAATACATACAGTCCTGAGTCCCATTTACATATACATATACAAAAACTGTACATTTACATTTACATAATCAAAGCGCCAAAACCTACTGTGGTGGTCCCCTACAAGTGTGTTACATCATAGTATGTAAGATCGCAGACGCCCTTCTTCCTGCACTCTACACGTATTAAAATCCGTGCCGTTTTTACGCTTTAGTGGGAAACATATGACTTATACGTATACACATACACAAATACTCATTTACAGTAAGCATATAACAATAACAGATATACAGTAACAGATATCGGAATTTGCATGAATTCATATAGAAAAATAATACATATACTTGTACTTATAGCAGACTTATACTTTTCCAGATTTCCCATAGGAGTTACAGAGCTTATACTTATACAGAGGTACCCATAGGTACTACAGAGCTTATGCTTGTACAGAAGTACTCGTATGTACTATAGAGCTTATATTTTAACCTTATTCATTATTCAGACTCTTATCATATAACTGTTGGAATACCTAGACCAGTAATATGAAATGAGTAGGACACAACACAATAAGTACCCGAAGGTACTGTACAGTACTGAGGTGCCGTAGCACAAAGCAGGAGTGTCAAAGAACTGATCAGAGACGTGCCTGCCCACGTAACAGAAGTGTCGTATCACTCAGCGTATGTCGGCGCATCGATAAGAGTATGTGCCTACCCACGCACGTATGTCAGAGCACTAAAGGTGAATGCCAAGACCGATCGTGAGACGTACCGCCCCAATGCACGTATGTTGTGTCATTTAACATCCGGGTCTTAGGCAAATTTTACAATTATATGTTTTCAGGAACTTACAATCTTATCATAGGGGCATTTCATTTACCCACTTCGCTTCGCCGAGGCGGCGAGGTACAGTCTAATTTCTCCTTTACCTTACAAACATGAATGGACCCTTTCATACACTTATAGGGTCCTCATTAGTCTAATAAACAAGTCCTCCTAATAACGGAATAGCAGAACAAAACAGAACACAACATTTTCCATGCTGTGAATAGTAGTTACGTTATGGCGTAGTTCGCACGTTAGATGCACTGAGGCTTGACCAGCCTCCAACTCGCTCTTCACGCTGTGGCGTGGACTCATATAGTATGGGTCCCCACGCCGCAGCCGCAGACCCCGGACATTGCTCCGCATTTTTATGATTTCTTCTATTTTTCCAGAAATCCAACCGAAACCCTCAAATATTCCAAAAGCATCACTGAAAACAACTCCCAAATGGGTTCCAACCTCACGAAAACTAAACATAGAGATTAATTAGGGTTTTTCCAAACCCAAACTCTAATACTTGTAAGTTAGGTTAACTTCCTAACACCCAAACATGGTATCCATACATCATATACCAAGAAACCCACTCATGGAGTGATTCCATACCTATCTTACACATACTAGTAATTTGAATAATCCAACTCTCATCAAATCTAGGTTAGATGATTCCTAACTAAACTCCTAGAAATGGAACAAACCTACTATACATGCTATCCATGGTAATCCATACCAAATCATAACAATCCACAAAACCATACAACCACAGCATTCCATACAAAACTTAGTTTCCAGCGACCTTCTTCTTCTTCCTCTTTCTTCTTCGCCTCTTATTCACGTTTTTCCCTCCCCAAAATGAGAGACCAATTTGGTCTTATTCCCTTTAGGAGTTAAGGCCATGTTTGGCTTAACTCATTTTGAATTCTTTCCCTATTTTTGCACTTAGTTCCTTCATCTTTCTAGTATTCTCAATTTAACTTATAAAAATCCTACTTTGGCATACAATCTTTGCTTCTTATGTCATCTATGTCCCGTTTTGACAAATTACAAATTTACCCTTGCTTATTTCCGGGTTTCTCAGATTTCACGTTTTGCATTTAAATTACGAAAAATTCAAATTATACCTACAAAATATCCTAAACATGTCAGAAACTACTAGGTATATTTCGGGGTGTTACAATATTTCCTGCTTTAACTCTTAAGAACTCCCGAGCTTTGCATGCCTAGCCGATGCCTGAAAACTTATTCATGAAGAGCTCCCTAACTCTCCCATGTCATCGTCTCCGCATCCCTTGAGTCTGACCCAATCCTACCCAAAACCGGATTCACCCTCTAGCCGAAATGCAATAAATTTCGATTCCTCGTGGTATCGAGGTGATATCCATAGCCTCCAAAACCCTTCCGACCGCAGAACTAATGGTTAGCTACCATCGTAGTCCCCCATCCCCGAATGCTGAGGATGATATGCCATAAACCTTTGGAGGTTATTCGGTCCTCTCTGACCCCAACTGTACTAGCTCAGGTAATGGCAAAGAACATGGCACCCATAGCCTCAACAAAGGCCTGTTGGTAAAAACAGTGGTGTGCTGAAGGGCGACCTGCGCCCTTCTCTTCTCCCTCGACTTTGCCATCTACATATGTCAAATAACAAAGATTGAAATAACTAGCAGTGCATATGCCAACCACTAGTAATTCTCAAATCCTGTATTTACCTATTCATTTACTTTCCGAACCCCTAAGGTTATCTCCTTACCCTAGTGTTCAACATTTCCTATATATTATTTACCAAGTATATAGTTTACATAGTATATAAAACAATATCATGCAATATATGTCACATAATAATTCATTAGAATGTACAATGAATGCATGATCTAAACCCGTGCCCATCATATCCTAGGTAATCGTACACCTAATTTTTCCTGATACTAACTATATCACCGATATCCAACATCGAGTTCTAGGTATTTATAAACCTAGGCTCTGATACCATGTTGTGACGCCCCAAATACAGGGTTTTTTTTTTACACCATTGTATGAAGTCTGTCGTGAAAGAGAACTCTCTATCGCGACATAGAATCCCTATCGCGATAAAGAATCCATGTCTTGCTCCAACCTCCTATCATGACAAACCCGCTATGCACAATGCCTCGTCGTGCGCGTGCCTAGCCTTGTCGTGGCGCGCGCCTTAGATACCGTCGCGACAAGACTCCTCTGCCGTGGCCAAACTCGTCTTGCTTGACAAAGAGCCCTGCTGCTATTCTCATTCCTTGTCGCGACATAGAACCTTGTGTCGAGACATAGAAAGCCCCTACATCCAACACCATTCAAGCCGCGAATTTAGAAAACTCTATCGCGACATAGTTTTTTTGACTCTGATAGTTATTCCTCTGTCATGGCTACGTAGATCTCTCGTCACATGACAATAAACCCTTCTAGCAGCAGTGAACTATGTCGCGACATCATTTTTCTCTGTCCGACATAAACTTCCCTGGTCATGACCAACCCCTGTTACGGCATAAAAGTATGCCATGACCTAGAGACCTTCGCCCGACGATCTCCTCTCACATGACAAGGAATGTTCCGTCATGACCTAGAAATCCCTAGTTAAGACCTCAAATCCACGCAATACGACCTCTTGTCGTGACTGCCCTTGCTTGCAACATCGTGAAACTTCTGTCGCGACATTGTCACAACAGAGAACTAGTAACCCTGTCGCAACAAAGAAACGCCATGTTGGGACTTTTTCTATAGCTTAAAACTGAGAACCATGTCACAACACAAGTAAAACCATGTTACCATGATACGCCCAGAGGCTCTATAGCTAATTAAGAAAACCCTTGTCGCTACCCAAACCCGCAGAAAAGAACTCTGTCGCGACCTAAACATGCAGTAGCTTGTTTTAGGCATTTTTTGCATTTCCAACCATTCCAAGGAGCTTTTCCATCACAGAAACTACTAGAAACCTAGGAAAAAGTTGCTAGACTGTATAAATCTTACAAAAATGAGTTTTATTACAACTCTTTTTCATTACATATACAGAAATTGAATAAACTATCAAGAATTTAACAGAAATTGGATAAATGTCTAGAATTTTTACAAAATACATGAATAAGCCATAATTTGGCCTTTTTCACAACTAAGATCTTGGATGTATTTCATCTCCTGGTGTACCTCAAGTACCTGAAAATATTTTCCCACAATGAGGTGAGCAATGCCTAGTAGAGAAAATCTCCTACAAGGGCTACTCCCCACCTAAGTGCACATGCAATGCCATGTTCACACATTCACACACATTCAAGTAAAAATATGCACATTTTTACATGAATGTTTACATGTTATGTCCCATGTCTCGAGTCCTTGCCAACTCCCTCACACATGCATTTCCATGTATGAAAACTGTTTTCAAAACAAAAGATTTTTGTTTTTGAAACTCATTGGACAACCTCCGATATCAAAACCCATTGGACAACCCTCTGATATCAAAACACATTGGACAACCCTCCAATATTAAAACACAATGGACAACCCTCCGACGTTAAAACACACTGGACGACCGTCCTATATCATAACGCACTGACAACCCTCTGATATCAAAACGCATTGGACAACCATCCGATATCAAATTCATTTATTAGACAACCCTCAAATATGATCCATTCAAAACCCATGTCATGCACTCACACCCATTTCGCGCAATGTCCCCATGCACATGCAATGCTGATGCCACTGCATGATATATCATGCTACATGCACAATGAAAGCTAGATGCAACATTTATAAATCATGCTTCATACCAATCATCATGTTAATATATCTCAAGCATGCATATATCAACATCATTTCCACATAACCTGCATGTTATTAAATCAAGCAATCAACACACAAATTGGATTTTTATTCTCAAACCCAGAAAATAGCATGCCTAGTCTACGTGTTAGTTCGTAACCAGCCTTAACACACCACCAGATCCCATAGAGCAACAAGTAAAATAAGTTCCAAAACTGCAGTTCTGAAAAACTACATGGACCCAAAAACCGATCCCAACTATCAATAGTTTCTATCAAAACTGTTCTTGAACCAGCCCACTTTTAGGGCTACCTCTCATGGCCATTGAATGGCTCTTAGATTAAGAATAAACTCGTATAGGAGAGAACCTTACTTGAGCGTAGGGCAAGCCTTTACCCTTGTTCGAAGAATTTTTCCTGCCTGTACAAACTTAAGCTCACTGGTACTGGTTTCTCCTCCATTTTTTTCCCTATCTTCTCTTCCTTTTCTTTTCTATCCCATCGAATTGAGTTGGTCTAGGTGTATAACACCTCATGCAATCCACTTGACACCTAGCATTTTACATACCATGTGTCACCCATGCAAACTTGTCCACCACTATCCTCTCATGCATAATTACCCCTTGACACTTGGCCTTCATGTGCCAAGTGTCTCTATGTCTTTTCGCCACACGGCATGTACCTTCATGCCATATGTCACCATGTCGTTTGCTCATTTTCCCTCCAAATACGTGAAATTCCTACTGTTTTGGAATTCAATGCAATTCGACTATGTACCTAGATTTCGTGAGACGAACTCAACGGTGTGGTTCGTGTCATCATCAGAGATCTAGAGAAATTTCTAAGCTTACAACCTGTATTGTTATGGTAGTCTATCGTTTCACTTTACTCAGGTTTTCACATTCTTCTCCCCTTAAAATAATTTGTCCCAAAATTCACACACATATACATACTATCACATGCATATGCAACAGTCATTTAACATTGAATGACTAGACCACGTACCTTCGTCCCCAAATAGGAAGGGGTATCTGGTACGCAATGTGTCCTCGCGTTCCTAAGTTGCCTCCTCCACTCCTCGGTGCTGCCATAACCCCTTTACTAGACTCACAATCTTACGTCTTAAGATCTGATCTCAGCTGTCTAAAATACGCACAGGTCCCTCCTCAAAGGTCCCATCTGCATCAACAACAAGCGCGCTCCAATCCACTACTGAGTCGGATCTGGAGTGTACTTCCGGAGCATGGAGACATGGAATACCTCATGGACACCTGATAAACTTGGCGGCAATGTTAACTGATACGTAACCGCACCCACCCTCTCAGTACTCGGGCGCCCAATAAACCCTAAGTGATAGGTTTCTCCGCTGTCGAACCCGACCACTTCCCCCAGCATCACCTTCAAGAAGACATGATCACCCGCCTCAAACCTAGAGGTCAGCCGCTCTGGTCAGGCGTAATCCTTTCCTGGTCGGCCGGCTCTAAGCTGTGAGAAGACATTTCCATATTAGTTCCTCCTCTCTCGAGATGTCTCAATCAAATCCTCGACCGTGACGAACTCTCCCACCTTCCTGCCCAAAGAAATGGGATCGCCATGGCCTCCCATATAAAGCCTCATAAGGTTCCATCTGTATACTCGCCTGATAAATGTTGTTGTAGGCGAATTCCACTAAGGGTAAGTGCTCTCCCAGCTACCTTTAAAATCCAAGACACATGCTCGCAGCATGTCCTCTAAGACCTGTATGGTCCTCTTCAACTGATCATTTGTCTATGGATGAAACGTAATACTCATTGTCAACTGCATCCCCATGGCTTTCTGGAAACTTTTCAAAAGTGTGTCGTGAACCTAGGATCCCTGTTTGATACTATGGAAACTAGTACTCCATGTAACTGAATAATCACTCGTATATATAACCTGTAGAATTCCTCTAGTGTGAAGGTCATCCACACTGCTAGAAAATGTGCCAACTTGGTGAGCCGATCCAATATCACCCATACCGCTTCATGCCTCTGCGATTTATGAGGCAAGTGGGTCATAAAGTCCATCGCGGACGTGCCACTACTTCCACTTACCTACCTCTAATGGCCGGAGTAGCCCTACTAGCCTCTAATGCTCATCCTGCCTTCGACACGTGAGGCATCTTCAACAAAGTTCCAACGCAGTCATTTCATCCTCGCTCCAGCACATCGGGCGATGAAGATCACGACATTTTCATGCCACCTGATGCATAGAAAATCGAGCGTTGAACTCCCCGAGGATATCTTCTTAGATCTCTCTAACCGATGAACTACGCCTGCCCCTATACCGAAGACTCACTATATATGTGGATGGCCCACTTTGCCACTATACCAGCCGTACTCCGGTCCCTAATGACCCATCTCTACGCTCCCGTCCCTAGGACTCACTCACTCGCTCTCGTAGGGAGCTAGCGAGCCACCTGCTTCCTAAACACCCTATGCTTGATCATTGTATTGTAGACCGAAATGTCCTACTACCTCAAGCATCTGCCACTCCCGAGAAGCTGCACTAGCTAGTACTCCCCGTGACTTCTGACTGAGTGCATCAACCACCACATTTGCCTTACCATGATGGTAGTGCAAAGTGAAGTCATAATCCTCCAGATACTCCATCCATCTGCTCTGCCTCATGTTGAGGTCTCGTTGTGTAAAGATATACTTAGACTCTTGTGGTCTGAAAACACCTCAAATTGCTCACCATATAGGTAGTGGTGCCAAATCTTTAAGGCAAAGACACGTCGCCTAATTCCATGTCACGTGTGGGGTAGCCATGATTCTTTTTTAACTGCCGAGAACCATGTTACCACCCTTCCGGATCGCATCGTAACGCATCCTACCCATCCTTTGGTATATCACAATACACTGTGTAACTCTGTCCCCTTTCCGGGACTATCAGAATAGGAGCTGAAGTAAGCCTCCTTTTCAATTCCTGGAATGCCTTCTCACACAGGTCATTCCACCCAAACTTCACCTCCTTTCGGGTTAACCTTGTCATAGGTGTGGCTAACCGGGTGTGGCTAACCTGTACACCGCTTAATCCCAAGAAACCGCATTCGGCACTCAACTTCTAGCCTCTCCCAACTCATAACAACCCCAACCTTCAGGTCTATTAACGACACTAAGCTCCATTAATAACATGTCTCAAGAATTTCACCAAAGAAGTCAAAATTCACACTTGCTAAACTTTGGCATAACCGATGGTCTCAAACCCGAGAACGACCGATGATCCTCTCATGCTCCTTCGACTGAGTAGATCAAGATTTCATCAACGAAGACCACAAAAAACTTATCCAGATAGGGTTGGAATACCCTATGCATGAGATCCATGAATGCTGCTGGCGCATTCGTCAATCCGAAAGGCATCACTCTGAACTTGAAATGCCCATACTGCGTCCTAAACGCTGTCTTAGGATTGTCAGCCTCCTTAACTCTCAATTGATGATAACCTGTACGAAGATCTATCTTGGAGTAGACCCGTGCCCCTCTAGACTGATCAAACAAATCATCAATCCTTGGTAAAGGATACCGATTCTTGATTGTAACCCTGTTCAACTATCGATAGTCAATGCACAGTCGAAGGGTTTTGTCATTTTTCTTAGCAAACAGAACCAGAGCGCCCCATGGTGAAGTGCTCGATCTAATAAAACCCTTGTCCAACAATTCTTATAGTTGGACCTTGAATTCTTGTAACTCAATCGGTGTCACCCTATGAAGAGTCATAGAAATGGGCGACGTACTAGGGTGTAACTCGATTGTGAAGTCTACATCCCACTACGAAGCTAATCCGAAAAAACATCCTTGTACTCTTAAACCACCCAAGGTAGACTCAAATCCAGCCTCACCTCATCCTCCAGGGTAAGGCTTGCTAGCCAACCTATCATCTGTCTGTTCCACCTAGAGTCGTACACGGCCTGGGGTAAAATGTCATGCTTATCCCCCTGAAATATAACACAAAGTACTCAGTGGTGGCAGAACTTATGATCACAATCGATGACAACTCGTGTCAACCAATCCATGACAAGAAAGTACGATATGTCCATCACCTAAAGGTCCACCGTGAGAATAATCCCTGAGATTTCTAACTCACAATCTCGACATATCTAATGAATCCTCACCCTAGTCCCTAGGGGAAAACTCACATGTAACGGCTTTTCCAAGGATTGAACCTTTAAATCCAAAACATTCACAAAAGATGCAACAATAAATGAATGAGATGGACCAAAATAAAACAATACTCTTGCCCATAGGCTCAAGAGTAGGAACATACCCTATATGACCGACAATAGTTGGTAAAAACACAAACCCGTGCGCGTAAGTATACGCGTCGAGTTCACGTAGTGTAGTGGCTAGTCAAGTGTCGTTCCCACGAAGAGAAGCGTGATGAGTACTAATTTAATGACCTACACAATATTTGGATCCAGTCTTGTAGCGAATTATGCATAAATTAACATAATTAAAGAAAACCTAATATTGAAATTTCACGAGCCGATGATGAGAAACCCAAGGTTTCTTCACCTTACCACACCTAATGGATTTAATCTAAGTAGTGCATTTATTTAATATACCATATGATTCATGTTAGTGGGTTGATCGCTATTCTACAAAGATATTTCTCCTCTCTCTCTGATAATCGCTCATCTCGCTTAGTTTGGTATTGCATCTCTTCTTCGACCCCTCGAATTCGAGATGCATGAATGTGCAAACCCTAGTGCTACACCTGGAACACGAGATATCTCTATTCCCTATTCCACCAAAGTTGCTTTAATTAAGTCCCTACAGTCGTCATCTCTACATCGACTTAGCATTGGTATTCCACCACAACGAATGACGTGATTAAATTCAGGAGTAAAACAACCATAGAAATTCATATCGATATTAAATAAATACAATTAAAGTATTAATCCATGATGGTGCGGTTAGGGTTGACAAAACCCTAGAGAGAAAAGTTAGTTCATAGTGATTTTCATTACAAACTGAAAGATTTTCAACATCACACGAATGAGAGAAAGAAATACGAAAGAAGTCGTCTTCGTGATCTCCTAGAATCCGTCTTCACCGATCTCTCTCTATCTTTCTCTCCTTCAGCCTGCTTCGACCCCTTTCGCCTCAATCCTCCCTTTAAATTTCTAACTCGGCCCATCAATGGCCAAGAAAACGAACTTTTCGAGTTCCGTTTTTGAATGGGAGACCAAGGCACGTCATACTTACTGAGCCACATGGGCTGCACTGAAAGGCACTGTCTTGCCTTTTGTGGCTCTCGGGCGTGAGACTCCCTTTGTTGCCGCGAGTCACACGCCGCAGCGTCCCCGCCGTCAGAATGAGACCATCCGCGCACTTCTTGCCGCATTTCCGTTTGGTCCTTTCTTCATTGCAGCTTCCTTTTAATAGATATCGCCATGTTTCATGAAACACATATAGTATTTGTGTAATATCAGTGAATATGAAGAATCATGCAAGCTGAGCTATAAAACACATGGAAATCAGCATCAGAATTTATGCTTGATTCAATTCGATCAATGATCTTAGCTCACTTCGGGCAGTAACGACCTGTGACATTCCTGAGGTCCACGAAGTCCAGCCCGAGCCCCGTCTCGACCTTGACCCATACTCTTTGGCCTTGACCGCCTGTGACATAGCGATACGGCAGCACCTCGGGATCGATACCTATTCCCCGGGGCTCGTATCGGGGTAAGAAGAACATACCACGCCTCGGCACGTCCCATCAAGACTGGACCATGTCCCATAATCCCAGATCCCCGCCTCTCGTGGGCAATCCTATCTCATGCTGTGTCATGGAACAGGCATGTCATCTCCCCGTCTAAACGAAGCCCCAACCCGCCGTCTCATAGCCGCTACCTTGTCCTTGAACTCAGGAATAAAAGTCTTCTACTTCTTCCTAACTAGAAGAAGGCCACCATTCCTTTTTATCACTAGCACTGTGATCTCTGATGATCTCGTGCATCGCTCTGATCTCTCTCTCTCTATGGGCCATAGTTGTCCCCGACCATAGAGTCCATGTCTTGTGTGAGGAATCCCACTATCTTTCCTGATGGATAATGTCGACCATCCTCAAACTTTTCACCTTGACAAGTCCATGGCCATATAATCATCCCCTCAAATGTGCTAACTCTATGAACTTAGCTTATTACTTGTGTCACACCCCCACCCCTAGGCATGAAGTAAGGCTCCGAAACTATACAGGACTTTACCCGCTTTCTTAGATATTATGTCTCAAGTCTTATAATCAATTCAAATATCATATACAAAGATACAAAATAAAACTACCACTATAGTGGTGTTTACAATGTCAATACATACAATCCTCAATCCAATTTTCATATACATATACAAAAACTGTAAATTTACATTTACATAATTAGAGCGCAAAACCTACAAAGATGATCCTGCTAAAGGCAGTTTCACTCAACCGACTGTGGAAAAGATCGTTGACGCCCTCCTCATTCACACTTTATTAAAACCCGTACTAAGCTTATAGCTTAGTGGGAAACTTATGACTTATACATGCTATATGCATTGATACTACCATGAGACATATATAACAACAATGTATGTACGAGTGATAAAAGAATTTTTCATGAATTAATATGAACAAACTTATACACATACTTGTACTTATAGCAAAACTTATACTTGTTCGCATCTCCAGATGAGTTACAGAGTTTATATTGCATGGAGGTACTGTAGGTACATTCAGAGCATAACGATGCATATTTACTTCATTTTATTTGTTATTCAGACTCTTATCATATAATCCATGACTACCCATCAGCAGAAATGAGTAGGACACAACACACAGCACCCGAAGGTACGCATGCATCGAGAGTCAGAGCACAAAGTAGGAGTGCCAAGCACCGATGAGAGTGTCAGCGCACTAATCGAGCATGAGTACTAAATGTGTTGAAGCACTCCACGAGAGAGCCAGCCACACTAATACAAGAGATCATATTTATACGTGCCTCGCCCACATAACAAAGGTGTCGTGGTCATTCAATATCCGATCTTAGCAAAT
Organism: Tetrastigma voinierianum; assembly: GCA_016808115.1. Taxonomy (NCBI): domain Eukaryota; kingdom Viridiplantae; phylum Streptophyta; class Magnoliopsida; order Vitales; family Vitaceae; genus Tetrastigma; species Tetrastigma voinierianum. The sequence goes on along the minus strand of JAEQBH010005609.1, from coordinate 5,436 downwards.
CCTACAATTATATGTGTTTAGAACTTACTATATTATCGGCATTAAGTTTGCTAAGCTCGCCTTGGCTGAGGTACGATGCTTCATCAGTTTCACTTTATTTGAACCCCCATTAGTCATTTGTCAGGTTCCTATCAAAAATGCGAATTTGGGGCTTAACAATGCAAGGGTAAAAACTGTGTGGCTTTGAAACATCGGGTACCTATTCACTTTGATCGGTATTGACACTAGTCTCTTTCGTGAGGGTACTGTACCACTTTGCCTCTGGTCCCATGGGCACTGCACGAATTACGGGTTCTCGCTCTATAAATGGCGATTTTGCTCTTTCACCCACAAAACTCAAAATTACTCCTCAACCGCTCATGTATATCATAACCCACCATGAATCCAACTTAAAATAAACTCCAAAAGGGTTAAAATAAAACCCCTTACCTGTGTTGTGGCTTTTTTCCCAAATTAAAAATCACAAAGAGGAAAGCTAGGGTTTGATTTATTACCTTAGCCTCTTCAAATCTTCACTTCTAAGTTGTTTGATCACAAAGGAACAAGAAAATGGGAAGAAACCCAACAAAAACTTGATCTTCTTCAAGCCCTAGCTCTTCTCCCCTTTTCTCCTTTCTTTCTCTCCCAAAAACAGGATTTGCTAAAAATGAGCTCTGTACTCACTTTTTGTGTTTAATTCCCTAAATCCCATAAGGCCTTGTTCGCTTTCTTTAAAAAAATCCATTTTCCATTTTTCTCACTTCTAAAACTTACTTAGCCTCTTAATTTGCACCTCTACTTATCAGTCTAATCAGATATGTATATACTACTTATTTTCACTTTAGGTATTCATTTTACAAATTACAAATTTTCCATTTTTACACTTGGGTTATTTCCAGGTTCAATCATTTAATCACTTAGTATAATAATAATTACAAAAAATTTCAAAATGCACTTATAATATACCCTAATTATGTTTAAAAATGACTAGGGTGTATTTGCATTACAACCTCTAAAAGTACTGTCATATTTCCCTGTCAACTCTTAGAACTCCTGCAGCCGTGTTTGGCCGATGCCGGAAACTTATTCATCAAGAGCCTTTAACTCTCCTCATGTCATCAATCTTCGCATCCCGAGACTTCAACCAATCCCACCAAGCAACCCGGATTCGCCTAGCTAAAATGCCAAGATGATTCTCGTGGCATCTGAAAGTGATCTCCATAGCCTAAACCTTCCAACTCGTTGGAACCAATGGCGGGCTACCATCTAACCCCTCTTCCCCGACGTCGGAAGATTGAGTGCTATAAACCTTGGAGGTTATTCTACCTCCATGACCCCTGAACTGTGACCGGCTCGTGCAATGGCGGAAGAAGAATGCAGACCCATAGCCTCAACAAAGTAGCTCCGTCGGTAAAAAATGTGGTGTGCCTCGTACACCCCTCGCATCCGCTTCCTCGACTTGCCATCTACATATGTCAAATAACAAAGATTGAAATAACTAGCAGTGTATATGCCAACCACTAGTAATTCTCAAATATTGTATTTACCTATTCATTTACTTTCCGAATCCCTAAGGTTATCTTCTTACCCTAGTGTTCAACATTTAATATATACTATTTACCAAGTATATAGTTTAAATAGTATATAACACAATATAATGCAATATATGTCACACAATAATTCATCATAATGCACCATGAATGCATGATCTAAACCCGTGCCCATCAAGTCCTAGGTAATCGTACACCTAATTTTTCCCAATACTAACTATATCACCAATATCCAACATCGAGTTCCAGGTATTTATAAACCTAGGCTCACACTCATGCTGCTGACGCCCAAACTTGTGGGTTATTTTTTTTTTTTACCACTCGTATGAAGTTTGTCAGGACAGAATCCTGGTCGCGACAGAGAACCCCTGGCCAGGCGTCTAAACTCCCGTCGTGACAATCCCGGGCCGCGCACAGCTGCCTGTCTTCAGGCGTGCCCAGCCTTGTCGTGTCCCGCGCCCCGCAGCGCCTCGTCGCCACGCACCTAGGGCCCTATAGCGACAAGGTTCTCCTTTCGTGGCCAAACTCTGTCGCAACAGTAGAGCCCTTGCTGTAGCCATTCCTAGCCATTACCTGTCGTGACATAGAAAGCTTCTATATCCAACACCTTCTGTCGCGACCTAGAAAAACTTTGTCGTGACACGGTTTTTTCCTTGATAGTTATTCTCTGTCATGACAATAAACCCTTCAAACAATAGTGAACTATGTTGTGACATCATTTTTCTCTGTCGCGACATTAACTTTCCTAGTCATGACCAACCCCTGTAGCGGCATAAAAACGTATGTCGCGACCTAGTGACCTTCAGTCTTGACGATTCTATGTCATGACAAGGAAAGTTCTGTCGCGACCTAGAAATCTCGTACCAAGACCAAACTCGCCGTGAATACGACTTCTGTCGTGGATCAGTTTTGATCGTGAATACGTAAAACCTCTCACAGGATAAAGAACTAGTAACCGTCAGTAATAAAGAAACGCCTTAGTGCTGCGACGCTTATAGCTTAAAATCCGAGAACTAAGTAACGACACAAGGATAACCTTGTCACATAGAGCCAGAGGCCTCGCCGCTACCAAGAAACCCTCACGCGACCCAAACCTATGGTAATCTTTCCGGCCCAACTGGACACATCCGAACCGGCCTAGATGCTTCGTTTAATTCTTTTTATTTACTTTTCATTTATTTTATTTTTGGTTTTTTTTTTGCAAAAGTGTTGCGACTTGAATCCTACCACCTCGTATATCGTATGACGTGAACTCTAACCCTACTCTAACCGTTTTCATTTATCTATCAAAACATTTGTATTTATGTCATTTCTTTGCAGTTTTCTAATTACACTCAAGTATTTCATTTACTATATAGGTATAAGGTCTTTTTAAATATTTCTAAATGCAGAAATATAGGTCATAAACATTTACATTTATACAAACATATTTACATTAAAGGCATTATATGCCCCTTCAAAAAGGAGTACAAAAACAATGCTTCTCGAGTTTAACTCTCGCTTGGACATAAAACATCACGTTCAAGAATGCAAATGTATGCTCATGGTATATACTTATATTACTGTACGCTTCTGGCGACTCGCACTTCGCTTCGCCTCTTTCCGTTCACTGATACCGGTATTGTTGTAACTACACGCTTAAGCAATTTCATGCTTCTAGTGGTTCTATATATTCTATCTAACAAAAACATGTTTTTATCCAATCACGCTTGTTACCTATTTCAATCACAATGATAAACAATACATATGCTTATACATTCAGATATTAATTTCATTTACAAACATGCATTTTCAATGCAACAATCTCCTTCACACCAATCTATGATTTAAGCATATACTCATAAATTTTTTTTTTGGTTTACAATCTAATTTCTACTAGTCAAAGCTCGTTATTTCCCACCTCGACTATTCAATTTATTTTCAATGGCGATTCCGCCGTGAATCCTGTTTTTGTTTCTATCTCTGTGAATGAGGCTTACACATTTAGAAATTTAGGTTCATCATCATGATGGATGTCGATTGGTGCATTCCGCCATGAGGATTATTTAATAAATGTCATACATCATCATGACGGATGCCAATTGGTTCATCTCGCCAAGTGAGACATTTAGCAATATAATTCTTCCATCATGGCAGATGCCGAATACGATCCCCGCCGCCGGTCATTAATAATTCATTTTGATTCGTTATGTCACAATATGACAATATCATTTGCACTTCAAATAAATGCACACGAGCAAATATTTGACAATTCACCCCAATTTCTCTATTTCAAAACATTATGCGATTTCAGACAATTTTCTTAATCGACGTATGCATATTCTATACAAGCATTTCACATTCATAGTAAACTATCAATACACTCAAGTAAGGATAGAGGTTCAATGAAATAAACCAAATTATCGGGATCCCTTTATCTCTTTCTTGATACCTCAACCCTAGGTCAGCCATTGCCTTCACCCGTACCTTAGTCAAATACATATTCTCCACTTTAATGGTTAAACAAATAATCATACTAAACGACATCGCCTGAATGAACGAGGTACTGATGTTTTTCACTTGGCCTATTCTTACTCAACCCCCATTAGTCATTTCTATTGTGGTCCCTAAACAACCTGTACCGAATATGGGACTTAACAATACAAGGGTACAAAATCGTGGTTGCCGGAAGCACTCCAGATCGGTACCCACTTCGTCCCGCACTCCCAGACCAACCCCGTTCTCAGTCGGCACCAGCATCACTCAACCACCAGCCGATACTACTTTGAGTCCCCATTCCATTGGTATCGGTAATTCACTTTGCACCTACTCAATACGCCAGTTTTGCCTAGAAATGTATAGTGATTTTTTCCATTTCACCCAATAAAATCAAATAACTTCCTTCAAAACTCATGTATCCTATGCCCACTATGGAATCCAACTTAAACGACTCCAAAAGTGGGTTATAATCAATAAAAAACCCCTTTTTCTTGAGTTAGGGCTTTTTCCCCAAAATCAAAATCACAAAAGGGTAGTTGGGGGTTCAGATTCATACTTGAATCTTTCAAATCTTCTCAGAGGTTGCCTGACTTTTGTAGGGCGAGAAGGGAAGAAATACCACCTAGAACTTGATTTTCTCCCAAGCCCTGGCTCTCTCTCCCTTTTTTCCTCTCTTTCTCTCCCAAAACGGGATTGCTCCAAATGAGCTCCCTTGTACTACTTTGGTCTTAAATCCCATTTAAGTGTAAGGCCATGTCTGGGCCTACACAAATTCCTTTTTTTCCTTTTCGTCTTCAAGCCTTTACTTAAAGCCTTGTTTGGCTTACCAAAACCCATTCAAGTTATGTTCTCCCAATTTCAGCTTACATTTCATTTTATTTGCACTTCAACTCATATTTACACTTAGACATATAAACTTATTCCATAATTTACCCTTAGGTCCTCAACTTTACAAATTTCCAAAATTGCCCTTTCTACACTTAAGCACTCTGCCCAATCAATTCCTCATTTAGCATATAATATTTAATCATATGCTCAAGCATATTCATTTCACATTTAACATTTTCATTTAATCATTTATCAATTCCTAAAAATACCCAAGTTGGCCCAATTTATACCCTAATATACTTTTATTATAAAAATTTAGGTATTTTCATGCTATATCGTTAAAAGAACTCATTTGAGACCTGTGAACCCTTATCGCGACCTAAACATACAAGAGCTCATTTTAGGGCATTTCCCTCGCATTTCCAACCATCTCCTAGGAGCCTTGTCACTGCCAAAACTACTCGTAAAACCTAGGAAAAAGTTGTCGATCAAGATACAAATCTTACAAAAATGAGTTTTATTACAACTCTTCTCATTACATATACGTAAACCGAATAAACTATTTTTAGAATTAAATAAAACTAGATAATTGTCCATAATT